>SKCR01037036.1:0-148723 GCA_019454045.1 Zanthoxylum bungeanum | reverse complement strand
CCTTAAATCATTCTCAATATCTTATACTAGGTGGCGACTCCTTTGATTTTTAGTTCCCTGTGGACTAATTCGTACTCTCTACGAGTTGCGAGCTCAATAGTGTCGTGGTCACCAATGTCATAGGCATAGCGATAAACCCCGCTTGGCTCCTACACTAAAGCCATAGGATTGGATGGTTTGGTACAAATATGTATGAATCATATTTGATGAATATGTGTGTATATATGTGTGTGTGTGTGTGTTAGGTCGGAGGTATGTTGCTGATGTGTATATAAGTGGCTCAATGTGATAGTTTTGTAATTTGAATGTTATTTGTCAATAGAAGACATAGTTGATTTACGACATGTGATATGCTTGACGTGAGTGGATTCTTCAATTTTTTATTTTGACAATACTTTTGAATCATATTTTGATAACACTTATGGTTTATAGTTTTTTTTAAATGGTCTTGAGAAAAGATTTCGAATAACTTATTTTGATAGCATACGATGAAGGAATATTTCCATTTCGGCGCTTGTTATATGTTTTAATTTTTTTTGATTATCATTATAATTCCATCGAGACGCTTGATCGATAATATATTTATGTCATGGAGTCTGATAATAGTTTTAGTTTTTAAAATCTATGTAGCGCTTGTTATGGAACTTGACCATCAAAATATGGCCCAGTACCCTTTGTCTAGTATGGTCATGTTTCGTTCATTGCTCAGTCTATGCACGCAACCCTGGCATTGGACGATTGATATGTTCATCCAGTTGAGTTGGTTCCATGACGCTTGATACGAATTTACAATGATATAAGTTTTGGAGTTTGATTCGGTTTATTGAGAATAGTTTTCCCAATATATTTTAGATACCAATGTTTCATAGAATTCTGAAAAAGTATTTTGAAAAGTTTATTTTCAAAAAGATTCACTTTTGAGAAAGATTTATTTGACACGTATGTTATTTCGCTTCTAAAATTATATGAGCATTTGATGAGATATAAAATGATATGTTTCCATCTCGGCGCTTGATACATATTTTAATATTTTATGAGCTTTCATTATATTTCCTCCGAGAGGCTTACTTGATAATATGTTTTTGTCACAGAGCCTGATGATAGTTTTAGTTTTTAAAACCTTTGTAGCACTTGTTATGAGGTTCTGACCATCAGAAAATGGCTGACCCACTACCTTCTATCGACATGGTCATGTTCGGATATTGTCTGGTCTTTGTGAGTGACTCTAATAATACACGCTTGATTAGTTTTGTGATTCTGTCTTTGGAAACCTGTATATGTTATACTTTTGAGTTTGTATAATTTGGGATATGTATATTCAATATAGTTTGTGTATATAAGGTTTCTGATTCCTACGAGGTACGCTTCATGAGACTTGGTTTTAGGGTCAGTTTATATAAGTGTTATCGAGAGACAATATGTTTAACGAATGTAAAGAACAATACGAGGTTTAAAAGTTTTCTAGTAAATAACTGTATATATGTGTGTGTATATATATATATATATATATATGTTTATATATACTTTAATTGAAATTCATTATTGCTTTTGTAATGTGTGTGGTTATTTACTGAGTTTTATAACTCACACCACATCATATTGTTAGTTTTACAAGTTGGCAACTAGATTGGTCAGCCATCAAGTTTTGGATGCTTAAGCTCGAGATGGGAATAACCCAAGTTGCAGTCACCCATTCTAGTGTCTTGGGGAAATGTAATTAAGTATAAGAGTATGTACCTCTTATTTATGTATTGGATTGTGCAATACATGTTGTTCTTCATATGTAAATAAAAGTTTTGAATTGTATTTTTGAATGTGGTAAAGAGTCTTTAGGTATTGAGGATTAGATTTGATTTGACATGGGTTGGACCAGAGGTTCTTTTAGTGTATCTGATAATTGTGACAGGTCGTTATGGTATTGGACTGTATTCTAGGTTGTCCGATTTTTAGGGCGTTCATGCCTGTTTTCCGTTAAGATTGAGGTTTAAGGAGATTGATTAATTATTTTTTCTATGAGTAACGTTATACCTCTCACTTCTACAATAATAGGAATAACCAACATTTTAAATGAAATCGGTTTATCAATTAATCGATTTGGTAAGTAAAAGATATCAGTTTTATTTTAAACTGTTTTCTTTTGCAATAGAATTTAAATCACTTTTAAATTCAATCAGTTTTAACAATGGTTTTAGTTTATAAACGATGTCTTTATTTAGTAGGAAAGAAATCACATATTAATAATTATTGTATTTACTTAATATGAAAGAAATCCAATAATTAAAAACAGTTGTCTTTAAATCTAATATGAAAGAGATCATATATTAAAATACTTTCTTTTTATAAACGTGATTTCGTTAAGTAAAAATTGGATTTGACTTAATAGTTTTTCTAACTTAAAAAAATAGAAATAGAGTCAACATAATAAAAGCATAGAGACTCTTGATATTCTTATTGGCTTTTGCCACTCCACTATAGAATTCTTATTCTCCGTCTACTTGCCCAAGAAACATAATTTTAGCCACCGGCCGCACTTAATCGGTTTGCCAAAATTGTTAGTTCAGTTTATATAAAGCACTTAAACCATTAAAAAATAAAAAAGACAACTTATAAATAAACAAAACCTCTGTTGAGTTGTGAATACTTCATCGTAAAAATCATTGCGTCAACCCTAAATCTCGTCGTCACTAAACACATCTTCGCCGACCCTAAATCTCGTCGTCAGCACAACTTCTTTGACCCTAAATCTCATCGTCAACACTGGTACTTCATCGTGCTTCTTCTCTGACATTTTCTTCTTCCTTTTTCTATCTTTAATTTTTTCTCTGGATTTGGTCAACGGGAATAAAGACTTGATGCATGTGCCCACTGCCCAGCCACTGATTATTTTTTCTATCTTTAATTTCACAACCCAGCCACTGATTATTTTATTGATAATCATTGTTTATTTATTTATTTATTTCTGAAACTCAATGCATGTCAGCATGTGCTCAGCCACTGTTTCTTCTTATTTTATTGTGCATGTGCCCACTGCCCAGCCACAAGTAAAAAAGTGAAGATGATGATATGTGTGATGTGTCAGAATAATATGTTAACTTAACCACATGCTTCCATAGTCTTCATTTGTACTTATTGTATTAACTTTTCGTCTATTACTCCAAAAATTTATGCTTTTATTTTATATATTTATTTTTGTATTCCTATATTTGGATTGAGGCTACCGCCTCAAGGCTGACAGCCTCGCCTCACATAAGTGGCCGCCTCGCACCGCATACGTGTTTTCAAACATTGTGTGCATGCTTTGTGGCTTACGAATTGTGTAGCAAGTTTATTTTTTATTGTTACTTGATTGATAATTTATATTTTATATTAAATCTGACTTAATTATAAATTAGATTGGACAAAACATGGATAAGTCTAGATTGCTTTAGATAGACAGTCAAAAGAGTATATGGTTGGAGTTGAAATTTTTTTGGCATTTAGCTGGGTCATGCAGTTGATCAAAATGGCTAAGGATGCATTGCGTGTACACCAAAATAGCGGAGTAAAGCTGGTGGAAAATACCATGCAAATTGCTAGTTTGAAGGATAAAAAACCAACAATTCAAGACATTAACTTTCTACGGAGTTATTCAAGCGATATAGGATTTGGATTATAACTCTTTCAGGGAATCCGTGTTTAAATGTGATTGGGTTAAAAAGTAGTGGTGGCATTACAAATGACTACTTCGGAATGACGTTAATTGATCTTAATAGAATTGGGCATAAATCATATCCTTTTATTTGGCTTCACAGGAAAAACATGTGTTTTATGTGGCATACCAAAAGGATCCAAGATGGTCAACTGTTATTGAACTTCCTTTCAAAGACTACAATATTCTAGATGAAGAGCCAGAAGAGACAATCATTGGCCATGAAAGTTTAAGTAATTTAAAGCCAGATATTCCTGATTGAAACGGATGAGAATGGTATAAATTATGTTCGTACGGATTGTGGGGGTACTTATGTTGACAATAAGGGTACTTATTTCGATGATACAACATCATGATAATGACCAGGTTACATCAATTAGTTTTGTGCTTATATATTATCTATTTTGGTATATTCCATATTTATTTGAAGTATGTTATGAGTGAGGATTCATCAATTAATGCATATTGTGTTGTAGTTTCCGTAACCTATAATAAGATTGTTTAAATTTTTTCTAAAAATCATTTGTACTAATTTTTCTAAAGTTCTTTTTTTTTGTTTTTCTTTTATTGTAGTTTGATGGATCAGACAATATTAAATGAGGAAGAGACATGGAACCGTCCAAAGAGAAGAAAGGCAGAGGTCCAACTAAATTGCCTTATATTACAAGATTAAGAAGCAGTGGAAAAAAATTGGACATTAAAGTCAATAGTAAATGACAATCGGTGGGCAAAAACTCAAAAGTAATGGCAAGCTTTATAGGGGTACTAGTAAGATCAATGGTTCTAATCATCCATGACTCATGGATTAAAGTTCCAAAAGCACTAAAGGAAAAGATATGGGATTGCATACATGTAAGTATTTTTTAATAAATGAAAATATTAATTATTAGTTCCAAAAGCACTAAAGAAAAAGTTATTTTGTAAGTTGGTTGCCTTAAGCCTTTATATATATATATACCGTATGTTTAAATTTTATTCAATTTTTTTTTTGTCAGATTGCTTTTGAGGTTGATGGAACTTTCAAAAACAAACTTTTACAATCGGCTGGAAGTAAATGGAAAGGCTTCAAATGTTATCTTAATAGAAAATTTATAAGAGCATCAAAAGATAACCCACATAAACTACAGGAATCTCTGGTGACATATAAGTTCCTTTCGAAGTTTGATTGGGAATCATTTGTGAAATCAAGAAGTTCAGAAGCATTTGTTGTATGTACATTGTATAAAATAATTTTAAAAGTTAACTAATTAGATTAATCTTAATTGTACTACTATTTGATTATATTATTATTATTATTATTGTTGTGTTATTATCAACATTATGATTATGATTATGATTATCATTATGATTATCATTAGCATTATCATTATCATTATCATTATGATTATGATTATGATTATGATCATGATGATCATCATGATGATCATGATGATCATGATGATCATGATCATCATGATGATCATGATCATCATGATCATCATGATCATGATGATCATGATCATGATTATGATTATGAGACAGGAGAGCCCATCTCCATAAGCCTCTGAATCTGACGAAATTTCGGCATATGTATGCAGAACGTCATGTAACCTGGCTTATAGCCACATCCATATACATATAAACATCAACTCTCGGCTCAGGCCGGTATCACAACATCAAGGCCTCAGGCCTGAACTCAAATGCACAAAATTGTAATTACTTGGCCTCCGGCCAGAACTCAAAAATAAAACTAAACTAATACATTTGCATTAGTAAATACAAATACAAAAACAAGGAGTCGTGATGACCATAACTTGACCCATAACTCAAGACTTTCTTGACTGCAATGGGTCGATCCACTGTCTTTCACCGAATTCTGCTGAGTCTATATGACTGCTACTGACCTGCAAAACTGACAAACTGTTGTGGTGTGAGTCATAATGACTCAGTAAGCAATCATGCAAAAGCTTATAAAGTTTTAATTAAATAACTGATTCTTATTCATTTCACAAATCTGACACTATTAATGTACCTTTAACTGATCACCACCTGACAACTTCTGTTTGCTATTTACACTATCAAACACCTATAACAGATAACTATGTATGTATTCCTATATCAATCAACATAAGAAGTCCCTTCATACTACTGATGACTACACTGAATTCTGTAACTCCTTTACTCGTTAGTTGTTACTAATCTTGGTTCAGGGTATTTATTATAATTTTCTCGCTTTCACTATCTTGAAATCTCATCAAATCGGATACTTAAAAGTCTTATTCTGCTAACTATCTAATCCTCTATCATTATCCATGATTACATGCATATGTTACCATTTCATCATGACTAACATCCTTATAATATGTTCTTTCTAAGTAAGCAAGCAACTGACACAATCATCCTTGATATATATATATATATATTATATCATAACCCACAGATACATAACCAGAATGTACGATTTATAGGCATTACTTGTAAACTTTACTACACTTACATACTGTGCTTTTAGAAAATACTTCTGAAAATCTTTTTCTAATCAAATAACATCGAACAATTACTTGAAATCATAAATCTCATAAAACTCATTCTGCTCAAGAATATCTGTAAAAATAAAGCTGTTCATTCATCTATATGCACACTCTCGTGACAATACGGCAAAACTGGCAACATGGGGCATCCCAAGCACAATAACCACCACAATAACTGGCAACATGAGACCTTGTCCCACGGCTATAACTGGCAACATGAGACCTTGTCCCACTGCAATAACTGGCAACATGAGACCTTGTCCACGGCAATAACTGACAAACATGAGACCTTGTCCCACGGCAATAACTGGCACGTATAAGTACAAGAGGTGCATCCTAGCATAAAAATCATTTCTAAAACACATGCTCATATATCTCAAATCATCTCACATTCTATATGTTTATACTATTCTCAGTATACTTACACACATTCAACCAATCATAACTTAGCTTACCTCTATAACTTACCTTACTGATAGCCACAAAAATATAATGTATAATTACATTCATACACACAATCGATCATTATAAACGAATATATGACTTAAAATAAAAAAGTTTACTTATTCATTCATTTCATCGTGGGTTTATGTTCACCGCCGCTTCTCTCATCGTTTCGCGTGCAACTGGCCGCCGTTCGGTAAAATCAAAACCGCATACTTGTAGTACTCGTCGAGGGCTTCGATTTGGTAGGTGGCTCGGGCCGTGGTTCGAAGCGACGAGCCGGGATCGGACGACCCAAACTCGCGCCTGATCTCCCTCTCCTGCGTCGCCGTTCGCTGCCGACTGAGCTATCGCCGGGCACCATCGTGAACGTCGTCACCAGACGATTCATCGCCACACGGTGCGCCGTCCAGACGCCTGCCGGATCACCGCCGACGTCCCTTCTTCTCTCTCTCTCTCTCTCACGCATTTCCCCTCTTTCTCGTTTTCTTTTCTTTTTTTTGTTCTGTATATGCTGAATAATAATAAATAATAAAAATATCTAATTCCGGAAATTACCAATATGTCCCCACTAATAAAGGTATTTTCGGTAATTACCACTTCGAAGCTCTTCTGATACGATTCTCGATATGTGTTCAACACGAAAGTTGTTCGTCTCAGAAAAAAGAGTCTGATGGTTCAAGAATCAACTCGATCGGAGTTCGTTTGTTAATTTCATACCCAAAACTGTAAAACTTTACGGATATAGTAAAAATCGCGTAACTGATTCTTGGTCCCACGCGTTTTCCAATGCGACGAATATTCATTCATATTTTCTTATGATCCATATTCCATCACTTAAACACTTATCATTCATTATCATTCTATTCCAAGACTATATCGTCAGTCTGGGAATCTCCTAGAACAGTCCCCGAAAATCTGGGATGTTACATTCACCTATCCTTATAAAAATTTCGTCCTCGAAATTTCTCCATCCCTATAACTGCTGATTCGAACCTGGTCGCTCGTGCGGAAACTATTTTACTCAACTATACCGATATAACTTCTCTGTCTCAACTACGAACCAATCATTATCTATAAGCTAGGATCTTTAACAGCTCATCTACTGGTTTAAATTGACTACACTAGTCTGGGTCTCATCTCTGACTATACTGTTTTGAATCTTATCTCTAACTATGTTGTTCTGGTCCTCATCTCGAATCGACTGGCCTCGCAAGGGCCCTATACTGATACTATCTCATTCATGCTAGTTTTCCGATCTAAAAAGGGTCACAGAAATATTAACTTAAATTAATCTCTTCTCATACGGAGATAACTAATTTATACACATCAATCAAGTCACCCATAGACTCAAATTCAAGCAAGCAAAGCACTAAATAAAAAATCAAATCACATCAAATCGAGCCACCTCATGGATCATGTTCAAGCAAGCAAAAACACTGAAAATATGATCAAATCATATCAAATTATAGAATATACATACAAAGACCTAGGTGGTCTTTAACCAAACTGAAACAATCTCCGACAGCTGAATCCCCACAATTGCAGTCACTGACTTCAGACCATGTACTGACTCTGACTCTTAAACAATGCTCTGTTAACAATTTGTAACTCCCGCCTAGCCAGGATGCTACCGGCAGGAGACAGGAGAGCCATCTCCATAAGCCTCTGAATCTGACGAAATTTCGGCATGATGTATGCAGAACGTCATGTAACCTGGCTTATAGCCAGCATCCATATACAATATAACATCAACTCTCGGCCTCAGGCCGGTATCACAACATCAAGGCCTCAGGCCTGAACTCAATGCACAAAATGTAATTACTTGGCCTCCGGCCAGAACTAAAAAATAAAACTAAACTAATACATTTGCATTAGTAAATACAAATACAAAACAAGGAGTCGTGATGACCCATAACTTGACCCAGAACTCAAGACTTTCTTGACTGCAATTGGGTCGATCCACTGTCTTCACCGAACTTCTGCTGATTCTATATGACTGCTACTGACCTGCAAAACTGACAAATGTGTGGTGGTGTGAGTCATAATGACTCAGTAAGCAATCATGCAAAAGCTTATAAAGTTTTAATTAAATAACTGATTCTTATTCATTTCACAAACCTGACACTTTATTACTGTACCTTTAACTGATCACCACCTGACAACTTCTGTTTGCTATTTACACTATCAAACACCTATAACACATAACTATGTATGTATTCATATATCATCAACATAAGAAGTCCCTTCATACTACTGATGCACTACACTGAATTCTGTATACTCTCTTCGTTACTCGTTACTAATCTGGTTCAGGTATTTATTATAATTTTCTCTCTTTCACTATCTTGAAATATCATCAAATCGGATACTTAAAAGTCTTATTCTGCTAACTATCTAATCTTCTATCACTATCCATGATTACATGCATATGTTACCATTTCATCATGACTAACATCCTTATAATATGTTCTTTCTAAGTAAGCAAGCAACTGACACAATCATCCTTGATATATATATATATATATATATATATTATATATATATATATATATAATAAACCCACAGATACATAACCAGAATGTACGATTTATATGCACTACTTGTAAACTTTACTACACTTACATACTTTGCTTTTAGAAAATACTTCTGAAAATCTTTTTCTAACTTCAAATATCATCGAAAATTTACTTGAAATCATAAATCTCTAATAAAACTCATTCTGCTCAAGAATATCTGTAAAAATAAAGCTGTTCATTCATCTATATGCATACTCTCGTGACAATACGGCAAAACTGGCAACATGGGGCAACCCACGGTAATAACTGGCAACATGAGACCTTGTCCACGGCAATACTGGCAACATGAGACCTTGTCCCACGGCAATAACTGGCAACATGAGACCTTGTCCCACGGCAATAACTGGCAACATGAGACCTTGTCCCACGGCAATAACTGGCAACATGAGACCTTGACCCACGGCAATAACTGGCACGTATAAGTACACGAGGTGTATCCTAGCATAAAAATTATTTCTAAAACACATGCTCATATATCTCAAATCATCTCACATTCTATATGTTTATACTATTCTCAGTATGCTTACACACATTCAACGATCATAACTTAGCTTACCTCTATAACTTACCTTACTGATAGCTCACAAACAATATAATGTATAATTTACATTCATACACATAATCGATCATTATAAACGAATATATGACTTAAAATATAAAAGTTTACTTATTCATTCATTTCCATATCTCTCTAATCATTTATAATCATACTAGAACATTTATCCCAACAATAGGCTTATTTAAGCATTTTCTAAAATTATTAGTTATGCTTAATCAAATACATACAAACAATTTATATATATATACTTACTTATTTCTCCATGTAACCTACATACTCTTGTTTATACGTGTATATACTCGTATTCTTGTTCTTGTATCATTCTACATACACTGAACGTATACAGTTACTTCTCACAATTGTCATTTTCTAAACTTTAGTCCCATTTCCTAGGGTGTAGTTTTCTACAACCCCCAAACCCAAGTCTCGTTTAATTAATCATAAACATGACATTGTTCATATGCTCTTATCTAAATATACATACTGGTTTATACCTACAAATGTACCTCTATACTTCTATATGCTCATACTTATCTTTTGCTCATACCTCTGCTGATAATTGCTTGTCTTATCTATATCTATATATGATATATATACACACATCTGCTTCTTTATTCTACGTTCATCTTTATATATAAACAGATTTCATGCATATAACTATATACAACTTATTATATTACTAATTTCGAACATTGTTAAATCTATCGAGTACTCACAGCATGAGTTACTTACCTGGCTTCGCGGACACTCCGAACCTGGACCGATCTGTCAAAACAAATCATAAAAATAATCAGAACCGCTATTTGCGGAACTTTGGACAATTCTAAAATAAACTTCGGATCCTTCTCGTAATACACGAATCCTCTCTGATTCTACTGATCAACTTCATTACTGTACTATGTGCTCATATACTGTTCTAAACTAGCTAGATGGCTCAGATTCTCATTTTACGCGTTTGAGGCAAAACTTACGGAGGAACTCTACGGAAGGGTCTCGAACCCTCCGAACCTATCCAGAATGACTTAATTACCCTCGCAATATCATATTTACATCTTAACCATGGTTACGGTCATCTACGCTCATTCGTGCGAGAAACTCCGTTTTACCGGAAACTCGCTAATCCTATCGGATCGATCAATTCTACTTCGTTTCTCCCCGGATTCTACCACATTAATCGTTTTAACAT
This sequence comes from Zanthoxylum bungeanum, assembly GCA_019454045.1. Lineage (NCBI taxonomy): Eukaryota > Viridiplantae > Streptophyta > Magnoliopsida > Sapindales > Rutaceae > Zanthoxylum > Zanthoxylum bungeanum. The sequence continues at coordinate 137,757 of SKCR01037036.1, read as the reverse complement.
ATTAAAACATATTCAATTTATTTCATGCTAATTCGCTACACTACGAAACTACCGGAAACATCCGAATATAAATCAATACACTTTAAAATAACAAATTCTAATTTGAGTCGTACCGAAATTCAGAGGCCATATTCGGACTCCCTACGGCCATACGAACGCGCTGGTGCGATCGGAATTTCGATCGGAGCTACTGTTCATCGTGGGTTTACTGTTCACCGCCGCTTCTCTCCTCGTTTCGCGTGCAACTGGCCGCCGTTCGGTAAAATCAACACCGCATACTTGTAGTACTCGTCGAGGGCTTCGATTTGGTAGGTGGCTCGGGCCGTGGTTCGAAGCGACGAGCCGGGATCGGACGACCCAAACTCGCGCCTGATCTCCCTCTCCTGCGTCGCCGTTCGCTGCCGACTGAGCTATCGCCGGGCACCATCGTGAACGTCGTCACCAGACGATTCCATCGCCACCGGTGCGCCGTCCAGACGCCGGCCGATCGCCGCCGACTCCCTTCTTCTCTCTCTCTCTCTCTCACGCCATTTCCCCTCTTTCTCTTTTTCTTTTCTTTTTTTTTGTTCTGTATATGCTGAATAATAATAAATAATAAAAAAATATCTAATTCCGGAAATTACCAATATGTCCCCACTAATAAAGGTATTTTCGGTAATTACCACTTTCGAAGCCCTTCTGATGCGATTCTCGAAATGTGTTCAACACGAAAGTTGTTCGTCTCAGAAAAAAGAGTCTGATGGTTCAAGAATCAACTCGATCGGAGTTTGTTTAAATTTCGTACCCAAAACTGTAAACTTTACGGATATAGTAAAAATCGCGTAACTGATTCTTGGTCCCACGCGTTTTCCAACGCGACGAATATTCATTTCATATTATTCTGATCCATATTCCATCACTTAAACACTTATCATTCATTATCATTCTATTCCAAGACTATATCGTCAGTCTGGGAATCTCCTAGAACAGTCCCGAAAATCTGGGATGTTACATTCACCTCTCCTTATAAAAATTTCGTCCTCGAAATTTCTCCATCCCTATAACTGCTGATTCGAACCTGGTCGCTCGTGCGGAAACTATTCTACTCAACTATACCGATATAACTTCTCTGTCTCAACTACGAACCAATCATTATCTATAAGCTATGATCTTTAACAGCTCATCTACTGCTTTAAATTGACTACACTGGTCTGGGTCTCATCTCTGACTATACTGTTTGGTTCTTATCTCTAACTATGTTGTTCTGGTCCTCATCTCGAATCGACTGGCCTCACAAGGGCCCTATACTGATACTATCTCATTCATGCTAGTTTTCCGATCTAAAAGGGTCACAGAAATATTAACTTAAATTAATCTCTTCTCATACGGAGATAACTAATTTATACACATCAATCAAGTCACCCATAGACTCAAATTCAAGCAAGCAAAGCACTAAATAATAAAATCAAATCACATCAAATCGAGCCACCTCATGGACTCAAGTTCAAGCAAGCAAAACACTGAATAATATGATCAAATCATATCAAACATTCATAGAATATACATACAAAGACCTAGGTGGTCTTAACCAAACTGAAGACAATCTCCGACAGCTGAATCCCCACAATTGCAGTCACTGACTTCTAGACCATGCTACTGACTCTGACTCTTAAACCATGCTCTGATACCAATTTGTAACATCCCGCCTAGGCCAGGATGCTACCGGCAGGAGACAGGAGAGCCCATCTCCATAAGCCTCTGAATCTGACGAAATTTCGGCATGATGTATGCAGAACGTCATGTAACCTGGCTTATAGCCAACATCCATATACAATATAAACATCAACTCTCGGCCTCAGGCCGGTATCACAACATCAAGGCCTTAGGCCTGAACTCAATGCACAAAATGTAATTACTTGGCCTCCGGCCAGAACTTTAAAATAAAACTAAACTAATACATTTGCATTAGTAAATACAAATACAAAACAAGGAGTCGTGATGACCCATAACTTGACCCAGAACTCAAGACTTTCTTGAATGCAATTGGGTCGATCCACTGTCTTCACCGAACTTCTGCTGATTCTATATGACTGCTACTGACCTGCAAAACTGACAAACTGTTGTGGTGTGAGTCATAATGACTCAGTAAGCAATCATGCAAAAGCTTATAAAGTTTTAATTAAATAACTGATTCTTATTCATTTCACAAACCTGACACTTTATTACTGTACCTTTAACTGATCACCACCTGACAACTTCTGTTTGCTATTTACACTATCAAACACCTATAACACATAACTATGTATGTATTCCTATATCATCAACATAAGAAGTCCCTTCATACTACTGATGCACTACACTGAATTCTGTATACTCTCTTACTCGTTAGTCGTTACTAATCTGGTTCAGGTATATTATAATTTTTCTCTCTTTCACTATCTTGAAATATCATCAAATCGGATACTTAAAATTCTTATTCTGCTAACTATCTAATCCTCTATCACTATCCATGATTACATGCATATGTTACCATTTCATCATTACTAACATCCTTATAATATGTTCTTTCTAAGTAAGCAAGCAACTGACACAATCGTCCTTGATATATATATATATATATATATATATCATAAACCCACAGATACATAACCAGAATGTACGATTTATAGGCATTACTTGTAAACTTTACTACACTTACATACTGTGCTTTTAGAAAATACTTCTGAAAATCTTTTTCTAACTTCAAATATCATCGAACTTTTACTTGAAATCATAAATCTCATAAAACTCATTCTGCTCAAGAATATCTGTAAAAATAAAGTTGTTCATTCATCTATATGCATACTCTCATGACAATACGGCAAAACTGGCAACATGGGGCAACCCCACGGTAATAACTGGCAACATGAGACCTTGTCCCACGGCAATAACTAGCAACATGAGACCTTGTCCCATGGCAATAACTGGCAACATGAGACCTTGTCCCACGGCAATAACTGGCAACATGAGACCTTGTCCCACGGCAATAACTGGCAACATGAGACCTTGACCCACTGCAATAACTGGCACGTATAAGTACACGAGGTGCATCCTAGCATAAAAATCATTTCTAAAACACATGCTCATATATCTCAAATCATCTCACATTCTATATGTTTATACTATTCTCAGTATACTTACACACATCAACCATCATAACTTAGCTTACCTCTATAACTTACCTTACTGATAGCTCACAAACATATAATGTATAATTTACATTCATACACACAATCGATCATTATAAACGAATATATGACTTAAAATATAAAAGTTTACTATCATTCATCATTTCCATATCTCTCTAATCATTTATAATCATACTAGAATATCTATCTCAGCATAGGCTTATTTAAGCATTTTCTAAAATTATTAGTTATGCTTAATCAAATACATACAAACAATTTATATATATATATACTTACTTATTTCTCCATGTAACCTACATACTCTTGTTTATACGTGTATATACTCGTATTCTTGTTCTTGTATCATTCTACATACACTGAACGTATACAGTTACTTCTCATAATTGTCATTTTCTAAACTTTAGTCCCATTTCCTATGGTGTAGTTTTCTACAACCCCCAAACACAAGTCTCATTTAATTAATCATAAACATGACATTATTCATATGCTCTTATCTAAATATACATATTGGTTTATACCTACAAATGTACCTCTATACTTCTATATGCTCATAGTTATCTTTTGCTCATACCTCTGCTGATAATTGCTTGTCCTTATATATATATATATATAAACACATCTGCTTCTTTATTTTACGTTCATCTTTATATATAAACAGATTTCATGCATATAACTATATACAACTTATTATATTACTAATTTCGAACATTGTTAAATCTATCGAGTACTCACAACATGATTTACTTACCTGGCTTCGCGGACACTCCGAACCTGGACCGATCTGTCAAAACAAATAATAAAACATAATCAGAACCGCTATTTGTGGAACTTTGGACAATTCTAAAATAAACTTCGGATCCTTCTCGTAATACACGAATCCTCTCTGATTCTACTGATCAACTTCATTACTGTACTATGTGCTCATATACTGTTCTAAACTAGCTAGATGGCTCAGATTCTCATTTTACGCGTTGCGGTTAAAACTTGCGGAAAAGTTTCCGCAAACGCTACGGAAGGGTCTCGAACCCTCCGAACCTATCCAGAATGACTTAATTACCCTCGCAATATCATATTTACATCTTAACCATGGTTACGGTCATCTACGCTCATTCGTGCGAGAAACTCCGTTTTACCAGAAACTCGCTAATCCTACCGGATCGATCAATTCTACTCCGTTTCTCCCCGGATTCTACCACATTAATCGTTTTAACATATTAAAACATATTCAATTTATTTCATGCTAATTCGCTACACTACGAAACTACCGGAAACATCCGAATATAAATCAATACACTTTAAAATAACAAATTCTAATCGGAGTCGTACCGAAATTCAGAGGCCATATTCAGACTCCCTACGGCCATACGAACGCGCTGGTGCGATCGGAATTTTGATCGAAGCTACTGTTCATCGTGGTTTACTGTTCACCACCGCTTCTCTCCTCGTTTCGCGTGCAACCGGCCGCTGTTCGTAAAATCAACACCGCATACTTGTAGTACTCGTCGAGGGCTTCGATTTGGTAGGTGGCTCGGGCCGTGGTTCGAAGAGACGAGCCGGGATCGGACGACCCAAACTCGCGCCTGATCTCCCTCTCCTGCGTCGCCGTTCGCTGCCGACTGAGCGATCGCCGGCCACCATCGTGAACGTCGTCACCAGACGATTCCATCGCCACTGGTGCGCCGTCCAGACGCCGGCCGGATCACCGCCGGCGTCCATTCTTCTCTCTCTCTCACACCATTTCCCCCTCTTTCTCTTTTTCTTTTCTTTTTTTTTTGTTCTGTATATGCTGAATAATAATAAATAATAAAAATATCTAATTCCGGAAATTACCAATATGTCCCCACTAATAAAGGTATTTTCGGTAATTACCACTTTCGAAGCCCTTCTGATGCGATTCTCGAAATGTGTTCAACACGAAAGTTGTTCGTCTCAGAAAAAAGAGTCTGATGGTTCAAGAATCAACTCGATCGGAGTTAGTTTGTTAATTGCGTACCCAAAACTGTAAACTTTACGGATATAGTAAAAATCGCGTAACTGATTCTTGGTCCCATGCGTTTTCCAACGCGACGAATATTCATTTCATATTATTGTGATCCATATTCCATCACTTAAACACTTATCATTCATTATCATTATATTCCAAGATTATATCGTCAGTCTGGAATCTCCTAGAACAGTCCCGAAAATCTGGGATGTTACAAATTATTATATTATTATTATTATATTATTATTATTATTATTATTATTATTATTATTATTATTATTATTATTATTATATTATTATTATATTATTATTATTCAGGTATATAGTCAACTTCAAAAAGAAAGGCAGTCTCATAATCAATATCCAAGTCGACTCTCACCTTTGGGATATGCTAATTTAGAAGAAGATGGTGAGTCTGTTCTTTTTTATTGTTATTATTTAATAAACTAATATTGATTCAGCGAATTAAAATTCAAGTGTAACCTTATAGCAAGAAGAATACGGATCCAATGAAAAAATCAGTCCCCACATTTTGTGGATGCTTGGACGTCAAAATAAGGTAGGAAAACATGAAGGAGAGGGATTGCTAAGTCGTGTAAAAGTTATTGTAAGTTCCATTCTCAATTAGTAACTAGCAATTTTTTCTTTTATTAGTTTGACAAAATTACCGAAAATATGAGAATTCATGCTTGGATATTCTTAATTTGTACCAATATAATGTTCTTACAGAAAGAACTCAGTGAAGAAGCTAAAAAGGGCAATATTACCGTTGAAGGTAGTAATGATATTTTAGGAAAAGTTTTGCTAACACTGCAACATCCGATATGAGTTACAAGGGCCGGACAGTTTGTTACTCCAACAATATTTTTTGATATCCCTAAACGTCGTGGTCGAGGTAAGAAGCATGGCATGATGAAAGTGATGTCACAAGAACCAGCTACACCACAATCCGAGCATGATAGTTGTGATATATCTTTGAATGTAAGTCAATCTTTAATATCTACTTAGTCATATTTTTTACTAATAAATATCTTAATAATTTAATTGAGAATTTTTGAAGAGGAAATTTTTTAAGCTTGCTGTGGGATCAAGAGACAATATCGTAGCTCAAGGTACGATAGTGACTACTAATGATTTGAATCCCACAATACATGGAATTCAGTTGGGTGAAAATAGCCATGTGGCTATTGACATTGATGTAAAAGGATCTGCACTTTTGCCAATTCATGTTGCTGATGAGCTAATTACCTTGAGTGATGCCATTGGATCACATGTAGTATGGCAGAGAGAACTTGTTATATTGAGTGTTGACGATGTGGTAATTTATATATAATCTCATTTTTTTCATATTATTTTAAGTTATCTTATTAACCACTAATATTTTTTTTAAGAGCATTTTGAATCATCTAAACAATTCAAGAAAAATGATAAGATAGGTGAAGAGGTTATGACACAGCCACAACTTCAATGGTCAAAGAAGACACTTGTGTCTTTGAAGTTTGGCGAGAAATGTATGACAGGGAGTGATTGTATTCAAGTACATTTGGAGAAAGACATACTTGGACATGAGTTTACAACTAATATTGAAAAAGATGATTTAGTTCAGTTCAGTGGTATGGCCGAAATAAGTGTTACATGTGTAACAGTGTACCTCAGGTGATGTTTAATTCTATTTTTATGTTACTGAAATATATATTCTTTTTAAAGGAACAAATAAGAATTAATTTTTTGTTACTTTTTTTTGGCCTTTGTACAATCTCATGAGGGAGAGCAACTTAACAAATAAGTTTGCGTTTCTGAATCCCAACCTTATTGCTAGTTTGCAGGAACTTCAGATGAAAGAACATGTGTAATTGCTGACAGGCTTGAGGATGCAAAACCAAACCAGATTTTTTGTGCTCCTTTCAATCAATCGTAAGTGTTAATTTTATCATTGCTTAACTTTAATATTGATGTGCTAAATTGCAATGAACAAAATCATTTATTACTAAATATTAATTGATAGGTTCCATTGGATGTTAGTCATTTTGGATCCTGATAATAACATTGCATATTTATTGGATCCAATTCGAGAAGAAGTTCGTAGTGATATTAAGGATATTGTCAATAAGTAAGTCTTGTAATTTATTTTTTGTTTTTATTTTAATTTTTTTTAAAAAAATAAGGGACATATTTGTGTTATATTTCCTTGGCATATTTCTTGCAAGGCATCAAAAATATTTACAACTCAGAAGCAAAGAATGTATTAATATATTTTTTATGCATTATTATTGCAGTTTCAAGGAATGAATACATACACTCAAGAAGAAATTGATGGGATGCGAAGTGAATGGGTATAATTTGTAGCATCAGATATATGAAATTTAAATTTGCTGATTTTTTTTTAATTTTTTTTTTAAAACTCAACTATTTGTTCAAGTGATTTTTTAAGGCTTAGGGTTTCAATGAGGATGAAAAGAAAAAAACTTTATGGACAAATTCAAATTCATAAATATTTTTGTTGAATGAATTTTATGTTTTATCATATTGTGTTCTAATGATTTTTATGATGAATCATTTAAATTTGCATTAAAAAAAAACATTGAATTTTAAGACATCAGTTGACAAAACATTTAAAAACGGTTATGAAATAATAAAAACTGATTTTTTTTTTTACTTAAAGACATCATTTTGTATAAGCGATTTCTATTCAAATAGATATGAAGTCGGTTTTAATCAAACCGATTTCATTTCACAAATATAAAGACATCGGAAATAAAAAAAAAAATACTGATTCCTATGACAATTTGAAATACATCGCTTTTACGAATAACCGATGTCGTTCGAAACATTTATAACATCAGTTATTAAATGATCTAAAAAGAAGAAAACTTTAACAACACTTGAATAGAAAATACTTTTGATACCGATATCTAAACTAATAGACAACGTGTAAAAATTGACTTTTTTATGTCTTATTGCAGTAGTGTCTGATGATATATTACACTTAAAGATAACTTCTCACTCCTTGCATCGGTTCACTCTAACCACGTATGCCTCACTCCCATTATTAGAGGAAAAAGTGGCACGTTCTTTACTTGTTGGAAGAGTTGGCCCTTTTGAGATAGCCTTCACTTTTATAACTATTTTGGAGATACTGAACTTCCATTTCACTTTGGGTTTGATCTTATAGTGGGCCAGCTTGATTTCATTTTGGTTGCAACTAAATCATAGCCCAAACATTATTGTTTCCACAATTACTATCAATAACATCTTTACTAGTATTTAAAAATATATATATATCCATTAACTCAACCATAATTAAGTACGAAATATAACTTATGTCTATTATTATAGGCATTATATAATGAAACAACACTTTAATAATATAATTTACGAAACGCATATAAATTTGAATTTGAAACTGACAACACTCAACAACATAGTTTACCAAATTTTTAGTTGGTTTTTTGAATAGACAGACACGAATTATTTTATAAGTCATCCCGAACTGACCTTAATTAGCTATGATTTCAACTTATTAGCTGTTGTAAATTATTTTTTGGGCATCTGAGGGCAATCTCGCAGTCTTTGGCCACTTGAGAAAGTGAACTGTAAGAAGAACCTCCCACACTGTACGCCTTTTCTGCACTTTGTTTTAGTTTCTGAACATTTTCCCTCATTGTATGCCCTTCTTTGCTTACCATGATCCTTCTAATCATCATCTCTGTCTCGTCTCTTTTCATCACCCCGTTGGATAGCAAAGTCTTTGATCGGACGGCCACCTGAAGGTCCTCCGTCAGCAAAGCTGCATTCATTTTCTGCTCAGCATATAACGGCCATGCAATCATAGGCACACCACTCAAAATACTCTCCAAAACTGAATTCCATCCACAATGCGTTATAAATCCACCAACTGATGGGTGGGCCAATATTTCCGCTTGTGGAGCCCAATTTGGGACAACCAATCCCATTTTTGCAACACGTGTCAAGAATCCATCAGGCAAGTAATCTGGAGTTCCATCAAGTCCGTCCCCCACCGTCAGGTAAAACTCGCATACTTCATTCTTCATGGGTGGGCGTACCACCCAAACGAATCTCTGCTTGCTTAGTTCCAACCCCCACGCAAGCTCAGTAATTTGTTCGGCTGACAGAGTCCCTCCACTTCCAAATGAAACATAAATTACAGATTCTTTAGGCTGTATGTCTAGCCAATCTAATACTTCACTACGAAAAATCAATCGTTCGTTTGATCTTCCCATTGGCCCAATTGAATAAACCGGTGCCTTGACGAATGGTCTTAGCATATTAGTATCTCTTAGGGCACCAAGTGTTGTTGACTCTAGATACTCCCACGTGTTGACCAAAATGCCATCCGCCTTTGACATTTGAATCCCCATGAGCAAAAGTCCATCGAACTTGGGATCACCCCAGTTACGAAAGACTTCGAGCGAATCCTCAAAACGAATTGCTTTACAGCCCGGGATTTTAAGTGGTTGTTGCTGGTTAACGTGATCTTCTAAGACCCTTTGATCAGCTGCAGGAGCATACATAATGGTTGCAAGACACCATGCATTAGAAGCAATGAATACGTACTTTAACATATTAAACTCATCAGCAATGGCCAGAGCTTCAGTTCCAAATAAGTCTACTATCAGAGCCGTTGGACGATGCCTCATTTCAGATATTGCCAATCTAACGGCAGGTAAGGAATTGCACATCATATCAAATATTATTTTTCCTATTGGTGCAGCATTGTCTAAAATATCTAGCGGAGGTAACACGACAATGTTAAGAGAATTATGAACTTCTAATTGTTTGATATGCTGAGATTGTGAAACGGCAGCATCATTTGTCACTACAAAGATGGTAACTTCTAGGGCATGATGTGTAACAAGCCGTTTGCCGAGTTCAAGGAGAGGAATGAGGTGTCCCATGCCAGGGCTTGCCAGTAATGCTGCGTGAGGCTTCATGTCTTGCATGGCAGCGTACGTATAAAGGACAAAGGAGAACTGGCTAGGGTCGATTTGGTAGTAGGGTTTAATAAATTTTGTTGTATTTGATGCAATTTCAAAGTTTTATGTTCTTATAGGCTAAATCAATAATATTCTATTACAAATATTTGGAAAAAAAATTAATTTCTTAAAAGAAAAAGATATATCAAGAAAGGGATAGTATAGACCAGCTCAATTTGGTTTGTATGCCAAATATATATCTAATCAAAATTCAGTGAACATCTCCAATTTACGTTGAACTCTACAGCTGTATTGCCACTGTTAAACTCTTCCAGTTCAGGAATTTAATTTTGGTGTATCAACAAGTATCTTGTTGAGGTTCGTGCTCTGAGCGTCAACCCGTATCGTATTTTTGATAGATTCATGTATACGAATAATTCTTTTTTCCATAATATTATCTATTAATGGTAACACCTCTTGTCTTTTATGTACATATTCAATATAATTTAGATTATACTGGAACTAAATGAGCTTTAGTGATGTATGTATTAGACAAAAACCCTAGAGTATATATTGTAGTGTACAGTTATAAAGAGATTTGTAATTGACATTCGAAGGTGTCGGTATTAGAGATATATTCTCAAATAAAGTTACTGATCAAGATTTACTCACGTGGATCAGTTTGTAAAACCTGTTCACACTAGTAAATGTCGTATATCGAGACTTAGTCTGATGGCTTATCCTAATGAATCAAGAATCTTGGGAGACTCGTATGGACATGTAGGTATTTATTTCATAAACAATGAATGAATCACCGAAGAATTCCTAACAAATAGCACACCAACTTCAATAGGAATCTTTCCAAGTCGAATTTCGTATTAAGTCATTTGACTTGAGATACCACTGTGGATGTATGAGTGATCCTTCACACTTTGAAAATAGTCACGTCACCGGTCTTTCTAAAGCAGACCTTTGCCTCTTCGTTGGGTGTGGACCGATACTCATGATATCCTGTGATGTATCAAGAGAGAATTTGTCAGTTCCATGTGTGAGATTTAGGTATCCATTTTGTGATCTTTTAAATCATTTGCCAAGGTGTACTGTGAAAATTAGTTCTGAGTATTTATCTAGAGAATCACAGATATGTCACGACATACTTGTATGAATTGAACAAAGCGGAGATTTGACATTTTCATCTATGCCTTCGGTACAGTTCGGAAACCTATGACGAAGGGACTATGCGATATGCGTCAACTTGTATGTTTTAATTCGTTTATCTATGGCCGTCATATTTTGTGAGTGAGCAAACTATAAATACGAAATGCGGTCCGTAAGAGATATAGTCACACTAATAAAGTATACTATAGAGCATTATGGCAATTTATTACGAATAACTTGATTATTCATAATGCTACACATGCCGAGGTATTTTATTATTATTGTGTATTTGTATTAGATACATAATTTTGATGAAATACACATTAGAATTTTGACACATGTCAAATAAATATTTATTTAATTAATTAAATAATTATTTATGAGAGAATATATATTCTCTCTTAATTAATTAATTAATTAATAATAAAGCTTATGTGATAAGGTTATGAATTTGGACAAAATTAAGTCTAGATTCATTCATGGAGACTTGAACAAATGTGAGCCAAGTGTATGTCAAAAATATATGTAATTACCAAAATACCACACATATAAAAGCCTCATTCACGCCAGTTTCATTTAGTTTTAGGGTTTGGATTTTCTTAAACACTTGTAATGGGTTTCAAAAGAGGAAAAAATTGGGGCTTTTCATTTAGTTTGATTGCACATCAAATTTGAAGGATGGATGTGTTAATTAGGAGCTATCACAAAGTTATATAAGGAAATTAAGGTAATTTTTTTTTTTTTTTTTATATATTCTATCTTGTAAATTATTTACAATTAATTTCTAATTAGATATATGATATTCATTCATGTTTGATGATAGAAACGAAATTAGGAAGTCCTAGATTTTCTGTGTAAATCTAATTTGGCTAATTAATATAATTAGGTCTAATTAAGGTGTTAGACACAAAATTGCATTCTAGAGTTACTTGAGCCACTTCTAGGTGACCTACAATTATTTTTGAGTTGCTTTATGATGGTTGATTCTCTATTGGTATGGAAAGATTGGGATTTGCATGATTATTGAATTAATTTGCATATTAATGTGATTAATTATGAAATTAATTCAAAAGCGTTGATTTGGTGAGTTTAAAGGGTTCTAGATGAATTTGGATGTGTGAAAATACATAAGAAAAATTTCCAAAATCTTTGGAATTGGTTAGGAAGCGTTTTAGGAATTTTCTCGAAATTTTGCATCATGGGCAAAATCATAATTTAGTGAAATTATGGGTTATTGTTTATTGCTACAGTATTATGAGTACTTGTTTTATCCCAAATTCTTAGAATAGAAATGGAAGGTTCCTAAATTGAAGTTTAGGTTTTGTAACAAGATAAATATGAAAATAAGAGCTTATGTGTTCGAAAATAAGTCGGAATATTTTAAAGTGAAGTTTCGTCGAGTTAGAAAATACGTGGTTTCAAGAACCAGTTACATGATTTCCGTTTATATTTTATACGTAGAAAGTTTGTTGTTTTAGCTATCTAGCAAACAAACTCTGAATGAGCTGATTAATGAACCATTGGACTCGATTTTACGAGACGAATAACTTTCGTGTTGATTACTTTTAAAAATTTCCAACAGCTTCCAAAATATGAATTTCTGGGAAAGCCCATGGCGGGGGCTAGCAGCAAAAATGGGAGGGTCAAAATGCAATTTCAAAAGATTTTCTATATATACCCCAAGGTTTTCAGAATTCACTAAAATTAGCAAACGAATTTAAGTCCCTCACTTAACCCCCATCTCCAAAATATTTTGGAAAAGACCCGATCGGGTCGGTAGCCAGTCGGCCATCGCCATCCGGCGTGACGGGCCAAAAGGGTGCGTCGGCCACCCCTCCGTCTTGTGGGGGCCTGCGACATCCCCTAGAACTCCGGCAACAGCGAGAAAGATAGAGTTACGCCCGAGAGTGGGTTCTTGCCGATCCCAGCTCATCATTTCGTTTTACATCTCGAGCCACACACCAAATCGAAGCCCTCAAAGAGTACTACAAGTTGGGGTTACAGTTTTTCCGTTCAGTGCATGGTTGCACGCGAATCGAGAGAGAAAATGATGGTAAATAGTAACCTCCGAATGAAGAGTAGCTTTGATCGAAATTCCTTCGATTTCACTACTTTCATGGGATCATTTGGAGTTTGTATATGCCCTCAAAATCTCGATAAGATCTTCTAGTAAAAATCCACTAATTTTAGGTTTTCCGTTAAATGTTCCTATGTATCCAGTAGCTTCGTAGGGTAGTGTAATGATATAAATTGCATTGTTTGAGCATTAGTATATTGAATATGTGTATATGGGAGAATATGAGTGAAAACATAATGAATTGGATCGATCCGATAGATTATAAAAGTTTCCAATAAAAGTGAGTTTCACGTATATTGATGTTTTTATGATTTTAATGATAGATATGAGTTATATATGATGATTAGATAAAATCGGGAAGGTTCGGAGGGTTCATGGCCCTTCCATAGTGTTTGTGGAAATGTTTTTGGAAGATTTTCTAAAAATACGTAAACGGGGAATTTAAGTTAACTGGTGGCTTGGATTAATTTGTAATGATGATTTAAGATTAATGAAACTTAAATCATTGAAATCTGTAACATCCAGAAATTCAGAAATTCTTCCGGAAGGATTTTGTATTACAGATCGGGTCTCAAGTGAGACTAAATCGGAGAAAAAGAGTTTAAGTGTAGAAATATAGCTCGGAATATTTTAAAATAGATATTTGATGTATTGGAAATCGCGTGACATGAAAGACCCGCTTACGCGATTTATGTATATTATTTTATACAGAGAAAGTTTCTTATTTCGGCTATAAATATAGCAAATGAACTCCAATTGAGTTGATTCTTAAACCATCAGACTCATTTTTCCGAGATGAACAACTTTTGTACTGAACACGTTTCGTAACTCACATAAGAAGGGCTTCAAAATAGATGATTTCCGAAAATACCCTTTTAAATGGGGGCAATTTGGTAATTTATGATGAAATGACACTATAACTGTTTGTAAGAGCTCTCGGTAAAAAGTCGCTAATTTCAAGTTTTTCGCTAAATATTCGGATGTTTCCCAGTAGCTTCGTAAAGTAAAGTAATGATATAAATTGAATTGTTTGAGCACAAATATATTGAATATGTGTATAGGGTAGAATCCGAGAGAAATCAGAGCGAATATAATCGATTCGATAAGTAAAGCGAGTTTTCGGTAAAGTTGGGTTTCGCATGTAATCTGTGCTTTGATGAACGTAATGTTGGACAATTATGACCCATAGCGTCACTATTTGTACAGATCATGGTGTTGTTGTACAAATTAACTATGTGACAAAGGAGATTGCTCTCTTATCATTTGTGATTAGATCACTAAGATATATAAATGATAGGAGGTCCCTATGATTTGTTCCTGGATTGAGAATGATATGAGACAGTATCAGTCCACGAAGGATAAATCATTAAATATCCCTAGTCAGAGTATTATCGAGATTGGACATCGATAAATACGTAAAAGACTAGTATTACACTTGTGCGCATTGTGAGGGCATAACGGCATAGTTCTCATATATTTGGGTATAGGATACTCATACAAGTGTAATAGGAGGTTGTGTTTTACCGTTGGTATGGGAAACAGCTTCGCTCTGGATAGACCCCCTCGGAATTCCATTGGTAGTATGACTATGTGTCTATGGAAGTCCGAAATCAGGGTATGTGTATTTGGTCTTAACCTGAGACTTGCACCGCTAATACTTGCGACAATCAATATACTTTGGTTTTGGTCGTCCAGGGCTTTAACCAGTTTCTGTGTACGCCTCTTCTGAGTATATCGAGAATCGTAGTGTGTTGGGTGTGATGTCAAGACGGAAGTATCACTCCAGTCATAATGGAGATGGATACGAAACTTGTTCTCTTATATGCTGCAGCTATCGGGATAAAATGACAAGTTCAGGTTTATCCGATTATAGAGACTAGTTACCAACCATCCGATATGTGCTTCGTACGGGGCAGACACAATTCCAGCCCTAGGTCTAGTACGTGATCATCCGATACTGGATCGACATACACAATACTACGTATACTACGCCTGATATAGATCCTATATTCCTGTAAGGATATTTCTGGAGAATTGGGTAGGCATGGCGCTTTGCTAGAAGCCAACATTGTCTTGTAAATCGGTATAAATGTAGTACTAGGTACTTACGTGTTCGGATAGTCCGACGACCGAATTTACTGCCAACATATCCGGGGATCTCATGGGTCGCTTCCCGAAGATTCACCGATGACGTATGACTCGCACTTTAATTAATCTATTGATTTCTCTAGCAGTGATGAGGAAGAAGTAAGAGGAATGACGCGCAGTGGTCGTTTTTACAATGATGCGGCAGAAAAGGGTAAGGAAGTTTTGACAGATGGTAGAGAAGTGGTTGAGACTGCAGAAAATACTGAGGGGGATATAGTGCTGAGGCAACTGAGGAAAACTAGAGCACAAGTGAGTATCTGGGAACTGTTATGTGCATCTCGGGAGCATAGGCAAGCCATGGTTGAGGCCTTGAGCAAGATTGTGGTACCGGAAGACGCCAACCCTGCAATGTTTGTTGGGTCGGTTCAGAAAGAAGGTTTGCAGATATCGTTTTCTGAGGATGAACTCCCAGTAGAGGGGAGAAATCATAACATGCCTCTATTTATCAGGGCCGAGGTGAGGGGCAAGAGAACTTCATGTGTGATGGTGGATGACGGTTCGTCCATCAATGTGTGCCCGCTGAAAATTCTGGCGAGATTGGGTATGAAAGCAACAAACTTGAACCCTTCCAGCATGACTATTAAGGCTTATGATGACATCAAAAGGGGAGTCGAGGGTACCTTTGTGGCTATGGTCAAGGTATGACCGATTGAAGATGAGGTTGAGTTCATAGTACTGGACATCAGATGATCAAACTTGGGGGCTACTTTCGCCTTATTGTTGGGAAGGCCTTGGTTTCACAAATTGGGGGCTTGCCTTCCACTTTACATCAGATGATCAAGTTCCCGTATGAGGGAGAAGTTGTACTATCTCCGGGCTGAGTTAGATAATGTTGTGGCTGCCTTGAAGATACAACCTTTCACGAGGTTTCATGTGTCAGCTACTTTTGAGGAGTGGGTGGATCCTAGGGTGGCTAGGATTATGGAAAATGAAGTTTGAGCTGGGTAAAGGTTCAAAATTACCAGATTTCAGAGGACAGACTACTCGAAAGGGTTTGGGGTACAAGTCTGATGAAGAAAAGCCAAAGGTCAAGAAAAAGGGCCTGAAACTGATGGAATGTTTTGTGAAAGCTTCAGGATATCAAGGGGAGCCTGAACCTGTGGAAGTTAATAGAATTGTGGTACCTGGGTTTGAGATCTTCCATGATATGTTGGGTAAGAAGCTGATAGTTGAAGAAATTGTGAAGAAAGAAGAAGAGAATTGGGAGGAAGAACTGATGAAGTTGGAGAGCCTGACTATGGGAGAGGACGAAAAGCCTGAGGAAGACCTGATTACAGAGGAAGAAGTGTCTATAGATGATGAAGACATTTACCTTCCTGATTTGTTTCAATGTACTTCCGCATTATCCAATAATAAAGACATTTCTTTTGCTTACTTGCCTGAGTCATTTCCATTTACTCTGCACGAATCAAGCATATTTGACATCAGTTCAGCCAGAACTACCGCATTTAACTTGGGTACACTTGAGAACCCCAAGGAAATTCTGATTGCAAGTGAAGTAACCTCTGAAGAGAGGGAGAAACTAGAAGAAGTGTTGGTCAGATATGCCAAAGTGTTTGCTTGGTCCTATGAGGACATGCCTGGGGTAGACAGAAATATTGCCCAGCACACAATACCAACTTATCCAAATATGAGGCCAGTAAAACAGAAACTCCGACGGATGAGACCAGAATGGGCTGAGAAAGTCAGAGAGGAGGTTAAGAAACAGATAGATGTGGGGTTCCTTGGAAGTAGTAAAGTATCCTGAGTGGTTGGCTAACATAGTACCGGTGCCGAAGAAAGATGGGAAGGTCAGAATATGTGTAGAACTACAGAGATCTCAACAAAGCTTGTCCGAAGATGATTTTCCTCTGCCAAATACAGATGTTCTGGTTGATAGTGCGGCTTTATATCTGCTATGTATTCATTTGCAGATGGGTTTTCAGGTTACAATCAGGTTCTCATGGCCGAGGAAGACAAGCACAAGACTGCATTTGTTACTGAGTGGGGAGTTATTGTTACAAGGTTATGCCGTTTGGGCTTAAGATGCGGGGGCTACTTATCAGCGGATGGCCACTACACTTTTCCACGACTTGATGCACAAAGAGATTGAGGTGTATGTGGATGACATGATGGTGAAATCAGAGACAAGAGTTGGGCATATTGAAGCTCTGGAAAGGTTCCTTCAGAGAGTTGACAGATACAACCTGCGGCTTAATCCCAAGAAATGTGTGTTTGGGGTGACATCAGGGAAATTGCTTGGTCATACAGTAAGAATGGGCGGAATAGAGGTAGACTCCGAAAAAATCAAGGCAATCACAGAAATGCTTGCACCAAAGACAGAAAAAGAAGTCAGAGCATTCTTGGGGAAGATTCAGTACATCAGTCGGTTCATCGCCAAGTTGACATCAGTATGTGAGCCTATCTTCAAACTGTTGAGAAAAGATCAGCCAGTGAGATGGAATGAACAATGTCAGACAGCCTTCGACAAGATCAGAAAGTACTTGGTAAAGCCTCTTGTATTGAAACCTCCGAGACAGGGCAGACCTTTGATATTGTATTTGGCTATAGAATCAGAAGCACTGGGGGCAATGATGGTACATGCAGATGAGAGAGGGGTAGAACATGCAGTTTACTATCTGAGTAAAAAGATGCTCCCGTATGAGGCTCGGTATCAAGAAGTTGAGAAGATCTGTCTTGCAGTGGTATGGGCTTCCAGAAAATTGCGGCATTATTTCCAGTCATACAAGATCCAAGTAGTGGCAAAAGAAAATCCTCTGAAATATCTTCATTCGGTACCATCACTAGTGCGAAAATTGGACAGATGGTTGGTATTGCTGACAGAGTTTGACATTGAGTATCTCACCTCCAAAGTGATCAAAGGGCGAGCAGTAGCAGAGTTTCTGGCATTGCAACCTGTTGAGGGGGATCAATATAAGTTTGAATTTCCAGATGAAGAGATCCAAGCAATAACAGTTCAAAGATGGAAGATGTATTTTGACGGAGCAGTGAATTACAAGGGAGCCGGAATTGGGATCGTGATAGTGACCCCCGAGGGAGAGACTTTACCTTTGGCCAAGAGGGTGACATTCAGAGTGACTAATAACATGGCCGAGTATGAAGCGTGTGCTTTCGGTTTGACAGCATTGATAGCCTTGAAGGCCGGGAGTGTGAAAATCTACGGAGATTCTATGTTGGTATTCCAGCAGATGCGAGGAGAATGGGAATTGAAAGAAGAACGGTTGAAACCTTACCTTTTTCACATCAGAAAGTTGGCACAGGTTATCCCCGAGTGTAAGTTTCAGCACTTACCGAGAGAAGAGAATCAGATGGCAGATGCATTGGCTACACTTGCAGTAACTTGGGAAAATCCAGAAAAGTTAGTGATGAGACCGTTGATACTGACAACAGCAAGCAGACCTGTTTATGAGGTAGAAAGAATTCTGGAAGTTGAGGTCGACGATGGTAAACCTTGGTATTATGACATTTAGAGGTATCTAGAACATGGTGAACTCCCGGAAGGGGCGGGCAGAAAAAATAGAATAGCCATTCAGAAGTTGGCTTCCCAGTATGTGATTTTGAAAGGGGAACTGTACAAGAGGCAAGCAAACGGTATTCAGTTGAAGTGTTTGAGAAAGGAAGAAGCCCAGCATGTAATGGAAGAAATACACGCCGGGGTATGTGGTCCGCACATGAACGGGTTGAATCTGTCCCGAAAGATAGTGAGACAAGGTTTTTATTGGTCAACCATGGAAACAGACTGCGCAAAGATGGTAAAGCACTGTCATGATTGTCAAGCACATGGTAATTTGAATCAATTACCACACACAGAGTTGCACGGGCTGTCAGAGCCGTGGCCTTTCTCAGCATGGGGAATTGATATGATTGGAGAAATTCGACCGAATGCATCGAATGGGAATCACTTCATAGTAGTGGCAGTAGATTACTTCTCGAAGTGGGTGGAAGCCGAATCATTCCGTAATGTTACAGAAAAACAGATGGCAAAGTTTATAGCCCGGAACCTCATTTGTCGGTATGGTATGCCGCATCATGTAGTGACAGACAACGGGGTTCAGTTTCAAGGAGAGACAAAGGCAATGTTACAGAGGTACGGGATAGGCCACCACAAGTCATCACCGTACAGGCCGCAGGCAAATGGGGCAGTTGAGGCAGCCAACAAGACTATAAAAATGATTTTAGCCAAGATGACAGAGAACTGCAGAGTTTGGGCTGAGAAACTACCATATGCTTTGTGGGGGTACAGAACATCAGTAAGGATAGCAACATGGGCCACACCTTACTCTTTGGTCTATGGAATCGAAGCAGTATTACCAGTAGAAGTGGAAATACAGTCTATGAGGGTATTAGCAGAGGCAGAATTACCGGAACAGGAGTGGGCCGCACAGAGGTTTGATCAGTTAGCACTATTGGATGAGAAGAGAACGAAGTCTTTGTATCACATACAGTTGTATCAGAAGAGACTAGCCCGAGCATTCAACAAGAAAGTGCGTCCCACCAATATTAGAAAGGGTGATTTAGTACTTAAGCATTCGAGGCCGTCGATGACATATCCGAGAGGAAAATTCAGACCTAACTGGGAAGGACCTTACATAGTGCAGAAGGTAATGGGAAATGGAGCAGTGAAGCTATCAGACTTGGAGGGGAACGAGTTCACCGAGCCGATCAACGTAGACATATTGAAGCAATACTTTGCCTGAGGGAGAGAAGACCGAGCAGTCACCACGGGAATTGGCAGAAGACCTAACCCAACGGAATAAGAAAATCATTCATGCATACACGTAACATTGCATTCTCTTCGTGTTTGTTTTTGTTTTATGTTCGCAGGTTCGAAGAAAGGAGAAAGCGGCGGAAATGAGCCAAGCAAAGTCAGCGCAATTTCAGTTTTTGGGGATGAGTCCCAAGGGGCGAGGCCCATATTAGCTTGGGGGCGAGGCCCATATCATGTCGGCTTGGGGGCGAGGCCCATATCAGCTTGAGGACGAGGCCCACATCGTCAGCAGTTCTGGGATGCGTCCCAAGGTCGAGGTACCCCTGTTGACAGTTACAGTTCCGGGATGCGTCCCAGGGTCGAGGGCCTACTGCATCATTAGTTGTAGTTCCAGGTCGAGGTTCCCAGGGTCGAGGTGCCACTACATCATCAGTTCGAGGGCGAGGTCCCTATTGTCAGCGGTGTTGGGTCGAGGTGCCCAGGGTCGAGGTGCCCCCGTTGTCGATTGTAGTTCCAGGTCGAGGTGCCCAGGGTCGAGGTGCCCACTACATCATCAGTTCGAGGGCGAGGTCCCTATTGTCAGCGGTGTTGGGTCGAGGTGCCCCTGTTGTCAGTTGTAGTTCCGGGTCGAGGTGCCCAGGGTCGAGGTGCCCACTACATCATCAGTTCGAGGGCGAGGTCCCTATTGTCAGTGGTGTTGGGCCGAGGTGCCCAGGGTCGAGGTGCCCCCGTTGTCAGTTGTAGTTTCGGGTCGAGGTGCCTAGGGTCGAGGTGCCCACTACATCATCAGTTCGAGGGCGAGGTCCCTATTGTCAGCGGTGTTAGGTTGAGGTACCCAGGGTCGAGGTGCCCCCGTTGTCGGTTGTAGTTATTGGGATGCATCCCAGGATCGAGGTCCACTGCAGCACAAACTCAGCTCGAGGCAGCAGACGAGCCAGGTAAGTGAAAATGCATTGCATAACTTTGATAGGATTGTTCAAAGTCACACACTGCACAAGTCCGATCAAAGTGGGGGCGACTGTAGGCATTGCATTTTCGCATGTGAAACCCGATGATGAGTCTCAGTTGGAGGCACTATCTTTTTAGCTAAGGATATTGCGGGAAACGGAGGTCGGAAGGGGAAATTCAGAATAAGTACGTCATCAGATTCATTTCGCAAGTTCACTGTCTTCGTTAGTGCTGTATTCGTTACTTCGTTCAAACGTCAAGCAGATTGCGGGCATTCGTGTAGAGTTCGAATCGGCGTTCGAACGGCGTCGGTATTTCTGGTTTTGCTGCTAGCCTCACACCCCAGCCCAATTAGCCCACCAAAGCCAATAAAACACATTTAAAACACATGGGAAATTAAATTAAACATTAAATTAAATATTAAGGTAAATATTAGTAATGTATTTGAATTAAATAAAATATTTAAACCATTTACCAATTAAAAAAAACATAATATAATCATACCTAATTAAGACAAATCAAATATATTAACTTCCTAACTAAACAAAATCACATACTAAATTAAAAAGATGTCATGCCTAATTAAAATCAATTATAACAAATTAAAGATATTGTATTCTTAATCTAAACCAAATTTGTCCCCCTCAATCTTTGACTTTCCTTGCTCAACACAAAATCAAATCCCTTCATTGTGAGACAAGGTGAAGCCCTAGCCATTCTCTATATAAACAACCCCTAACCAAGACATGATGGCCCTAGCTCATACACAAGACTTACACGAAAATCACAACACCAAGAGCCCTAGCCACTCACGGCAATAGCAAGAAGAAAAACACAAATAATTCTCTTTATCTCCCCCACTCCACAACTGAAAACAGCAGCCCCTAAACCTCCACACATCACCGAAAATACACCCCCAAACAGCAGCCCTGAGCACTGAACAACAAGAATAACCACCCCTTAAGCCAATGAAACCGACGTCATCAATAACCCTAAGCCACGGCCGACCCAAACTAGAAGCCAACTGACGCTCACGTAAACAATTTACCTCCACTCAGCTAATTCACCTGCCGAACACGTCACAGCCACGTTTAGCCTTCGCCCTTAGCAACAGCAATCAACTGTAAACAGAAGGTTCGCGTTCGTATAGTGTTTGAGAACGCGTTCGAACGGAGCCAAACCTGATGCATGAAACACTAAGAAGATGCGTGCACGTTCGCGTAGCGTTTGATAACGTGTTTGAACGGTAAACAGAAGGTTCACGTTCGTATAGCGTTTGAGAACGCGTTCGAATGGAACCAGACAAGATGCATGATGAAACTAAGAAAATGCGTGCGCGTTCGCGTAGCGTTCGAGAACACGTTCGAATGGTAAACAAAAGGTTCGCGTTCGTGTGGCGTTCGAACGGAACCAGACCTGATGCATGCAACACATTCATAGACAAACAAATCCACAATGTGGGACCTCACGTATCCGATTGAACTCATCTCACATCCAATCGAATATACACCAACCGGCGCGGCAAAGCATCGTGGTAAAGGATTTTAACCCCTCCAAATAGGGGACCTTTAATCCGACTTACTAAGCCCATGCACTCGATCGTATCATGCATACAAAGATAAATGCAATCACATCAAACTTGGTATGCCCGATTGAATATATCTTACATTCAACCGAACACACATCAACCGGCGCGGCAAATCATCGTGGTAAAGGATTTTAACCCCTCCAAATAGGGGACTTTTAATCCGAGTTACTAAGCCCATGCGCTCGATTGTATCATACATACAAAAATAAAGGCATTCATATCAAACTTGGTATGCCCGATTGAACATATCTTGCATTCAACCGAACACACATCAACCGGCGTGGCAAAGCATCGTGGTAAAGGATTTTAACCCCTCCAAATAGGGGACCTTTAATCCGACTTACTAAGCCCATGCGCTC
Source organism: Zanthoxylum bungeanum (assembly GCA_019454045.1). Lineage (NCBI taxonomy): Eukaryota > Viridiplantae > Streptophyta > Magnoliopsida > Sapindales > Rutaceae > Zanthoxylum > Zanthoxylum bungeanum. The sequence continues at coordinate 114,686 of SKCR01037036.1, read as the reverse complement.
GATCACATCATGTATAAACAAGTAACATGCATAATTTAAATAATGAATAATAAATAATCAAAGCAACATAAAACAAAAGAAGGTGTCGTTTACTCAAGCGGTACGTGGAGTTGTATCCCGAGTACAGATCATACTACCGTCCATTCGGAATCGACTATGAAATTTATGTCCGGGTTTCCATCCGATATACCGCGAGAGTTGACACATCTTTCATTTTATTCCAAGGCCACAACATACAATATTTCACAATTCATGCACTTTCTATCTATTCAAGGGCCACAACATGCTTCACTCAAAAATAATCATGCAAACGGAACTCAATAAATAATAAAAATACAACTGAAAACGAGTGTGAAAAATACCCTCAGGTCTAACCTTTTATGTCGACTTTCGGACTCGCGTTTCACGGCCGTCGGAAGGGCTATCGCTCCGCAACTTTTCTGGTTCACTGGTTTGCATTTTACCTCGCTGTTTCACTGCTCAAGCTACTGTTTTGACTCCGTTTTGCTGTTGTTTCCTCGCGGTTTCGCTGCTCAATTATTGGTCACTGTTTTGGCGTTTCAACGGACTATTTCGAGTGTTTTTTGTGGGTTTTTAGTGCAGTATTGTGTGATTATTTTAAGAATTATAAATGCAGTTTTTTATGTTACTGTTTTGAGGATTTTAGGGACTGTTTTAAGAGGATTTCGCTGCTGTTTGGGGGTGATTTGGGCTACTGTCAGGCGTGTTTTAGGAGGTGTAGGGGCTGCTGTTTTCGGTGGAAGGGGCTGCTGTTTGGGGGTGTATTTTCGGTGATGTGTGGAGGTTTAGGGGCTGCTGTTTTGATGGGTTAAAATCGCACAAAAACTGGGCAGAACAGTGGGGCAAAGTGCGGCAGTTTTGCGAGGCAGTGCAGTGGGTTTTGGGACTGTTTTAGGCGTGCTTGAGGGAAGTATGTGAGCTAGGGTTGTGAATGGTGGTTAAGGTCTCTTTTTATAGGCAAAGGAGAGAAGACTTTCCTTATTTGAATAGGAAAGAATCTCCCAATTGGTTCTTCATAAGGAATAGATCTCCTTATCTGGGGTGGTGATTGGATTTGATTTGGTAGGGATTTGATTTGATTTCTTTTATTTTGGTAAGGATTTTACAAGATTTTAGCATGTGATAAATATGCATTTACCTAAATAAAGAGGCTTTGGGCGTGAATCATCCTCCCTTGGGCGTGGACTTGGTTTGACTTCATGGGCTTGGGTATTTTGGGTTTGGTTTGGGTTTGGTAAGTGGTCTATGGGGTTTTGGGCCTAAGGTAAGCTTTGAAACGGAAGTCCAACAAACAACCGGAGCGAAACAACGAGGTTAAATCCAACAAAAATTCCATTTTCCAACTTTACCCTTCCAACGTCCGTTTCCCGCGACTTTCATGACTAAAGAGGTAGTTGCCTCCATACGAGACTCATCATTGGGCTAATGTGTAAAAATGCAATGCCTACAACTGCCTTGTGCTTCATCCATTGAGTTAAAAGTCCTCTCAAGTGTAAAGCACTACCCTGCAAAAGCCAGTTTCTTGGGAGTCCTTTTATCTTGCAGGTTCGTCCTATCTTTTGCCTAAGCTGTCCTTTCAAATTTTTAACTTAGCAGATTGCTCTATCTTTTCTAAGTCGCCTTTTGAGGTTTTCAACTCAGCGAGCTAAAAATTTTCATTTTTTTTCATTTTTTTAAGATCTGATCTGTCCTCATTCTCGAGGCTCTTCTACTCCTCTCCATTCCTGGAGTATTTCGTCCCCATTCCTGAGGCTGCTCTACTTCTCTCCATTCTCGGAGTTCTTCTCCTAGATCTCCTGACCTTGGTCCAACATCTAAGAAATAAAAGACGTGATTTATAATTACTTGACTCTAATCTTTCCGGTTAGCTAGGATTTATGCATTCTATGAACATCTTGAACATTTGTTTTAATAAAGGCGTTTGCATTACTTCTTAGTATATATGTAGGAAATAAACTGCATTGCAAGGGTACATCTGTCGCTAACTATTCCTCACATATTTTACTATTAACCATTTTTCTTGCTCACCTCATGCTCTATATTTTGCTTGGGCTGTCTTTTGAGGATTTTCAACCCAACGAGCCTTTTTTTTCCCTTTTTTATTTTTTTTTGTTTGCAAAGTATTGTTTCAGCATGTCCACGTTGATGGGCTCGGTGAAGTTGTTCCCTTCATAATCTGACAGTCTCACTACCCCATTAGCCTATGGCCTGATTTCTCCAATTATGTTAATACCCCTGCCTCATCTGTCTGTACCATCATCACCCCCAGCACTTCAGGTTCTATGGCCAAGTACAACACCCAAGGTTTTCCCGGCCTTGGGCGATTTAACCAATTATTTTTTGATTTTGTCAAAGGCTTTTTGACATTGCCTATTCCACTCCACATGTTGTTCTTTCTTTAATAGCTTGAAGATGGGCTCACATACTAATGTTAGTTTGGTAATGAATCGGCTGATATACTAGATTTTCCCGAGAAAAGCTCTAACTTCCTTTTTCTGTCTTCGGTGCGGGTATCTCAGTAATTGCCTTGATCCTTTTTTTCTTAGGGTCCACTTCTATTCCTCCCATTCCTACCGTATGCCCTAACAACTTTCCGGATGTTACCCCAAACACACACTTCTTGGGATTGAGTCCGAGGTTGTACTTATCGACTCTTTGAAGGAATTTCTCTAGCACTTCTATATGTTCGACCTGTGTCTCTGAATAACCATCATGTCATCCACGTATTCCTCAATCTCCTTATGCATCAAGTCGTGGAATAATATAGTGGCCATTCATTGATAAGTGGCTCCAACATTCTTAAGTCCAAACAACATCACCTTGTAACAATATGTACCACACTCAGTGACGAAGACAGTCTTATGCTTGTCTTCTTTGGCCATAAAGACCTGGTTATATCCTGAGAATCCAACCGCGAATGAGTACATAGTAGATAAAGCCACGCTATCAACTAATCCTTCTTCGGTGCCGGCACAATATTGGAAAACCATTTGGGTTACTTCACCACCTCTAAGAACCCCACATCTATCTGCTTATTGACTTCTTCCCTAACCTTTCCGGCCCATTCCGGCCTTATTCTTCAGAGCTTCTGTTTTATTAGTCTCATGTTCGGATAAGTTGGTATCATGTGCTGGGCGATACCCCTGTCCACCCTTGGCATGTCTTCATAAGACCATGCGAATACTTTTGCATATTTTATTAATATTCTCTCTAATTCTTTCCGCTCATCAGAGGTAACCTCACTTGCAATTGAAATTTCCTTGGGGTTTTCACATGTATCAAGATTAAATGCATTTGTCTTTGTTGAGTTAATGTCAAATATGCTCATGTCATGCATGTTATGATTAATAAATGCAGAATTACAATCAAATAAGTCAGGAAAATAAACATCTTCATAATTTGCAGTCTTGTCTTCTTTCGTCTCTTTGCTTTCTTGAAGCGTCAGATTCTCCAACTACAGTAGTTCTTCTTCCCATTTATCTTCCTCTTTTGCAACTTCCTCTGCCTGTGGTTCTTTGCCCATCACATCCTTGAAGATTTCGAATCCCGGTACTAAGATCTCATTGACTTCTACGGGTTTAGGCTCTCCTTGATACCCTGGGGCCTTCACAAAGCATTCCATCAGCTTCATCCATTTTACCTCCTCTTCATCACTGCTCGAGAGATTTTCCCAGAAATCTCTCATCTGCTATGTTTCATCTTGACTGCTGCTACCCCATATCCCCATGAAAGAGGCTTGATGGTTGAGAGTTTGGAGGACAAAGCTTTTGGGAAGGCCGAAGTTGATCATGTAGGTGGGTGGTGGAACAAAGTGGTAATTGGGTAGAGGATTTTTCTTGTGTGTTGGGTTGTTCTCTTTCCGGGTAGGTTATTTATGGGTGTCAATAAGGTTTTGGATCACATGCTTAAGGAGGGTGCAGTTGTCAGTTTCATTGCCTTTTTGCTGATGGAAGTGACAATAAAGGTTTAGGTCGAAGTTGTGTGGCACAGGGTTTGGAAGTGGTTTGGGTTCTAAGGGTTTTAGGAGTCCTTGTCTCTTCAGTTTTTGGCGTATGAGGGTTTTATGAATCACCCTCATACGCAAAAAAACAATTTTAGCCCATAAGGCCCAATTAAACTTTTAAAGCCCATTTATTACATTGGACTTAATGGAACGATTTAGGCCCAATTTGGATCCAATCCAATTGGCCTAAACCAATTTGGCCCAACCAAGCCCATTATGCCCAAATATAACAATTTCAAGCCCAATTCAAAATTAAGCCCAATTAACCTAATTTTAAAATTCCAAATTTTATAACTTAATTAATTAAAGTGTAATACATCAATTAATTAACTACATCAATATTTCCAAAATACAATTTAACCAATTAATTATGTATTCTATTTGTTCAACTAATGTCCAACATTCTTGAATCAAAAATCAAGTCCATTACATGCAAGGAAGCTCACGGTATTCATAGGGTTTTCATGTCCGATTTTGTTTTCAATCCGATTGAGTTTTAAATCAACATTACTTAAGTGTTTTAAGTCATCCAATGATAATCAAAACAAAAAATACCATGAGTTTAGGGTAACTACAAGATTCTGCCATGCCTCATTTTTTCGGAAAATTCATCCAATTAGTTTTTCACAAAATTGATCATAAACAACTCAAAGTCATCCATCCATAAGCATGCTCAAACAAGTAATTTATTCAAAACATGCTCAAAATCAATTTACCCAAATTTTACCCTAAAATTTTTCATGCTTAAATAAGGCTCCATGATACCATTGTGGTTTCTATTGATGTCCCAAGATCATTTTAAGCCACAAAAATAGAATGAATACTACAAAGAAATGTGGCGGAAACACATTTACAATGATCGGATTGGATGTGATGCTCAACAAAACTTTCCTCCAAGAAGCTCCAAGATTCGGCCAAGGTTGTTTGTTGAAGAATATGATGAAGCTTCAAGCTTTAATGGAAATCCATGCTCTAGGATAAGCTTCCCTATCACCTTGTTTGGTCCTTTGTTTGTGCTAGCAAAATGAAGAAAGAAAATCCAACATTCCCTTCAATGGAGCTCACGGTTTTGCAAGAAATGGAGAGAGAGAGAGAGTTATGTTTTTCTATTCCTTTTGGCTTCAAAAACCGTATGAATGAATTGAAAAAAAACAATTACCAAAAGTTTGGTATTAGTTTACAAAAAGTCAAAGCCAATTTTGGCTTCAAAATTGTAATAAATGATCTCAACAACTTGCATCATGAATAGTGACAGCATGTCACTCTCAAAAAGTGAATTGTGACATCTATCACAAATTAATGACAAGTGATGTGACTCGCAATGTGACTTGTGGGCCCCACTCGAATTCAAAATGCGAGTGGGCCCATAATCACTTCTGGGCTCGGTTTCGCTAATTCCGAATTAACAAACTTCCGTCGCGACGTAATTAAATAATTACGCTTAGCGAAATTACTACTCACGTCGCTAACGAATTAATTCTAAATTAACTCGTTTGCCCGAATTAAAATATAATTTTAATTCCGCGTCGAAATCCAATTTCGTTTAATATATCGAATATATCATTTTGTCGATTAATTCCAAATTAATCTTTCTCTCTCTTCAAATAGTATTTTATCCAAGATAAAGTGTCTCCGCGATTAATCCCAGATTAATCATGCTCGAATCATACGTCATCGGTGAATCTTCGGGAAGCGGCCAAAGAGATCCCTGGATATGTTGGCAGTAAATACGGTCGTCGGACTATCCGAACACATGCGTACCTCGTACTACATTTTTACCGATTTACGAGACAAGGTTGGCTTCTACCAAAGCGCCATGCCTACCCGATTCTCCAGAAATATTCTTAATGGAATATACGATCTATATCAGGCGTAGTATACCGTAGTATTGTGTATTGCGATCCAGTATCGGATGTCACGTGTAAGGCCTGGGGCTGGAATAGTGTCTGCCCCGTACGAAGCACATATCGGATATCAAGCAACTAGTCTCTTTGAATCGGATAATCATGACCATGTCATATTATCCCGATGGTTTCAACACAATAGAGAACCAGTTCTGAATCCATGCGTGATCATCATCTCCATATGTCTGAAGTGATACTTCCGTCTTGACATCACATCCAATACACTACGATTCTCAATAAACCCAGAAGAGGCGTACACAGAACCTGTTAAAGCCATGGACGACCAAAACCAAAGTTTACCGATTGTCGCAAGTACTAGCGATGCAAGTCTCAGGTTAAGTCCAAATACACATACCCTAAAGCGGACTCCCATAGACACATATACATACTACCAATGAGATTCCGCGGGGTCTATCCAGAGCGAAGCTGTTTTCCGTACCATCGGTAAAACACAACCTCCTATTGCACTTGCATAAGTATCCAATACTTAAATATATGAGAACTATGCCGTTATGCCCTCACAATGCGCACAAGTGCAATACTAGTCTATTCCGCATTATCGATGTCCAATCTCGATAATACTACGACCAGGGATATTTAATGATTAAACCTTTATGGATTGATACTGTCTCATATCATCTCAATCCGGAATTAATCATAAGGACTTTTACCATTTATATATCAAAGTAAATAAATTACAAAACGGTAAAAGGCAATTTTATTACAACATAGTTAATTTTGTACAAATGCACAATGTCTTTTACAAACAGTGACGCTATGGGTCATAACTGTCCAACATGCCGTGAGCTTAAAGAGCATGTAATGACTTGATTTTGCTTCAATAATGTTGGACATGTATTGAAAATGATTAAGCAAAATTAATTTATTAAATTGGTGTTTTGAAAATGTTAATTTAACTAATTAATTATGACTATACACTTCAATTAAATAAATTGTGATATTTGGAATATTGGAATTTATTTAATTAGGCTTTAATTTGGAATTGGGTTAAAATGTTATATCTGGGCCTAATGGGCTTGGTTGGGCCAAGTTGGTTTATGACAATTGGATTGGATCCAAATTTGGCCTAAAACCATTCCGTTAAGTCCAAATATTATAAATGAGCCTTTTAAATTTAATTGGGCCTAATGGGCCGAAATTTATTTTATGGCAAATAGGGTGATTCCTTTATTGGGCCTTGGCATTTGAGTTTGACCCAAATTGGCCAAAGCCCATGCCTTATGAAATTAATTAAAAGCCCATTGGACTTTAAATTAAATTGACATTGGATGTTAATTGGGCATTTGAGACCCATTAAGATTAGAATTAGAATCTAAGTCGTAAAGGCACATTAATAAAGTGTAATTATTTAATTTGGAATTAAATAAGAATTAGTATTGAATACAAATTAAATTGGATTTAAAATTGTAGTTCGATATAATTCAAGAATACGCACTTTGAGTATTTATTCTTAAACGAGTTGGACTCGCGCAAATCAAATAGTTGTTTGAACATTGGATGATCACTTAATTCAAAGATTAATTAATTGGATTAGATTGATTGAATAACATGCTTTGTGTGAATACATGGATGTATTGTATGAATAATTTATATCGGATGTATATTAGATGGGTGAGGGCAATTTTGGAAATTGTTGTAATAAGTTTAGAATTTATTAAATTGGACCTGCATGTCCAGCCTTTATCTCTTGAATCTTTGTAATTCTCTTCTCACCAATTCCCCTCAATGTAATGAGGTTTCTTTATTGTATTATGTAATTGGGTAGAAGTTAGAATAGTGCTAGCCGGGGAGAAGAAATGGAGTGATTTGTTTTAGGAACAATTTGTGAGATATCTATCAGCATATCATTATTATTTTATTTATCGCACCTTATTATACTTTTAGAATGCATGCTTAAGGGTGTATGATGTGACCTAATCAAAGATAATAAATTGGTTGCCAATTTACACGAAAAACCCTAAACAAAAATTAAGCGATTTCCTTCCATTGAGTGGTTCTTTCTCAAGATCCAAGATTGACATTGGTTTGTTGGCTAAAGTTAAGATCAATGTCCATCACGGATGTGATTGAACCATGAAAGCTTTGTTCCATATCGCATGTCTTGGGCAAGTTGTGATTTGTTGGCCAAAGTCAAGATCACTTCTTGTTCATCGACATGGATTACGAAGCTTTCCAAAGTCAATGGGTCCCGCTTAACTGGAATCATTAAGCTTGTTGAGCCAAAACCAAGGATTAGTTGATTCAGAGGAAAATTTTAGGAAAATATATTAGATATATTGGCATATATATTGTATATATGTTTCGGACTTGGAGGTCCACCTACCGGATCTAGGAGTTAGATGAGATCCAATTGATCTTAGAGATCTACCTAGTTAAATATCATACAACTTGTTGACCAAAGTCAAGGTTGTGTGTTATTTAACGGGATCCTAGCCCAGTAGGAAACTAGGTTTCTCGAGTACTCAACAGAGGGTTAGAGGCTCACCGAAAAATAGTGGGAGGCCAGTATTGAATTTGCAATTTCGTTCAAATACTTGCCAAATACGCGCTTTCAAATTATTTTGTCATTTTAAATATTTATTAGTTGGACTAATATTCTATTATTTTTCTTGTACCTATAATATTTGATTGAATAGTTAGACTATTGCAATCAAGATGACTGGAAAGAACAGCGTTAGGGACATCGTCATGGGCGAAAATGTCTTTAATAGCGCGAACTTTCCTTACTGGGAAATGACCCTCATGATTGTCATGGGGTCTGAGAAGTTGCTCTATACGATATAGAGACCTCTCGAGCCTAAGCCCGGAAATGAGTTACTGCTTGAGCTTTGGAAGACTCACAGCGATGACAACTCAACTGCTCAATCCATTATGCTTGCTGCGTTGACTCCACAATTCCATCGTCAAAACAAGGGATTGGATCCCTATGAAATGATGGCGAAATTGCATGACCTTCATCGATCTAACCTTAGATCGTAGAAGTATGAGTACGAGAAGAAGCTCTTTCGCGCTCGCATGTCAGAGGGTACATCTGTTGAGCACTATGTGTCACAGATGATTGCTGACATCGAACAGCTAGGACAGCTGGGCATAGTCTTTGAGGCTGAGACTTCTATAGATTTGATCTTACAGTCTCTTCCTGACAGCTAGAGCGGGTTCATCATGAACTACAATATGATGAACCAATATCATACTCTTTGAGAGTTGATGTCAATGCTACGTGAAGTAGAAAAAGAGCTTTTGAAGGGTAAAAAATGCGAGGCGTACTTGGCTTCAACATCTCAGTCTGCCAAGGCTTGGCCGAAGGTTACTGGAGGTGTAAAGAAGAAGAAGAAGAAAGGCAAGGCCAAATCGTCTAAGTCTTATGGGAAGGAAAAAGACAAATCCCAAGATGTATGCTTGCAGTGTGGCAAACGGGGTCACTAGAAGCGTGACTGCCGTGAGTACAAGGCGCACATGAAGGAAATCAAAGCGGGCAAGGCACCGGCTTCATGTATGTTTGTTATAGAAATAAACATGTCTACTTCTAGTTTTAAAAATTGGATTTTTGATTCTGGTTGTGGTACTCATATATGTACTGATGTGCAGGATCTGCAGATTAGCAGGAGACTAGCCTTAGAGGAGATTGATCTACGAGTTGGAAATGGGACTAGAGTCGCCGTTTTGGCCGTTGGGACTTATATTTTGGAACTGCCCTCAGGGCATGTACTAAATCTTTCAAACTGTTATTATGTATTTAGTTTGACTAGGAATATTATATTTGTATCTTTATTAGCCCAATGTGGGTATACGTTTGTATTTAGAAACACTGGGTGTTTTATGTATAAAAATGATATTGTGATATGCAGTGCTAATGTGAATAATGGTCTTTATATTTTGAATATAAATCAATCTCAAACATATAATGTAACAAACAAAAAGCTTAAATTAAGTAATAAAAATGAAACTTATATGTGGCATTGTCGTCTGGGACACATTAACAAGACTCGCATATCCACACTTTCAAAGAGTGGGTACTTGGACGGATTTGATCCAAATTTATATGACGTCTTCAAATCTTTTTTATTAGGCAAAATGCCTAAAACACCTTTTAGCGGTAAAGGTGCACGTGCCACCGAACTGTTAGCCCTCGTTCATAGTGACGTATGTGGGCCCATGTCTAGCCAGGCAAGAGGTGGATATGAATACTTCGTAACCTTTACGGATGATTCATCGCGTTATGGTTATGTGTATCTCATGAGACACAAGTCGGAAACCTTTGAGAAATTCAAAGAGTTTCGACACGAAGTAGAAAAATAGACCGGTAAAAGTATTAAAACATTATGGTCGGACCGTGGTGGAGAATACTTGAATAATGAGTTTCTTGATTACTTGAAAGAATATGGTATTCTTTCACAGTGGACTCCTCCCGGAACACCTCAATTAAACGGTGTGTCCGAACAGAGAAACCGAACTTTGTTAGACATGGTAAGGTCAATGATGAGTCGCACTGAGCTACCTATTTCCTTCTGGGGATATACATTGAACAGTGCAATACTTATTTTGAATAAGGTTCCGTCAAAGTCTTATCAACAGACTCCGTATGAGATATGGACAGGAAAGAAATTGGGTTTCTCATTCATGAAGAATTGGGGTTGCTGGGCATACATTAAATGTTTGGATGGTACCAAACTTGAACCCAAATCGGATAAGTGTCTATTTATAGGTTATCCTAGGGAAACCAAAGGATATTACTTTTACAAACCACAAGAGAACAAAGTATTTGTTGCTCTACATGCTGTTTTCCTCGAAGGGAATTCCTAAATGCAGTGGTTAGTGGGAGGAAAGTAGAACTCGATGAAAATTGGAGTGATACTATTCCTGGAACAGAATCCTTAACGGAACATGAACAGTTCATCAGGGATGAGACAGTACCACAATCTTCGAATACACAAGAACCACGTAGGTCGGAGAGAGTCAGAAAACAACCTGAGAGGTATGGGTTTCTGATCTCACCTCATGTGGATATTAATTTTATTGAGGATAACGAGCAGGCTACGTATGAGGAAGCGATACAAGATATCGACTCCTATTTATGGCAAGAGGCCATGAAGTCCGAAATGGATTCCATGTACACAAACCAAGTTTGGACACTGGTTGATGCACTAGAAGGCGTAAAGCTTATTGGTTGCAAATGGGTCTTCAAGAAGAAGACCGACATGGATGGCAACATACAAACGTATAAATCTAGGCTTGTAGCGAAAGGGTATCATCAACGACATGGTGTCGATTATGATGAAACTTTTGTCGGACAATTATGACCCATAGCATCACTATTTGTACAGATCATAGTGTTGTTGTACAAATTAACTATGTGACAAAGGAAATTGCCATTTTATCATTTGTAATTAGATTACCAAGATATATAAATGATAAAAGGTCCTTATGATTAGTTCCGGATTGAGATGATATGAGACAGTATCAATCCACGAAGGTTTAATCATTAAATATCCCTAGTCGGAGTATTATCGAGAATGGACATCGATAATGCATAAAAGACTAGTATTACACTTGTGCGCGTTGTGGGAGCATAATGGCATTGTTCTCATATATTTGGGTATAGGATACTCATGCAAGTGTAATAGGAGGTTGTGTTTACCGATGGTACGGAAACAGCTTCTCTCTGGATAGACCCCTCGGAATTCCATTAGTAGTATGACTATGTGTCTATAGAAGTCCGAATCAGGGTAGGTGTATTTGGTCTTAACCTGAGACTTGCACCGCTAATACTTAGGACAATCAATATACTTTGGTTTTGGTCGTCCAGGGCTTTAACAGGTTATGTGTACGCCTCTTCTGGGTATATTGAGAATCGTAGTGTATTGGGTGTGATGTCAAGACGGAAGTATCACTCCAGTCATAGTGGAGATGATGATCACGTAGGATACGGAACTGGTGCTCTTATGTACTGCAATCATAGGGATAATATGACTAGGTCATGATTATCCGATTATAGAGACTAGTTACCAGAGATCTGATATGTGCTTCGTACGGAGTAGACACAATTCCAGCAACAGGCCTAGCACGTGACATCCGATACTGGATCGTAATAGGCAATACTACGTATACTACGCCTGATAAAGATTACATATTCCTTTAAGAATATTTCTGGAGAATTGGGTAGGCACGGTGCTTTGCTAGAAGCAAACCATGTCTTGTAAATCGGTAAAAGCGTAGTACTAGGTACGTACGTGTTGGGATAGTCCGACGACTGGATTTTCTGCCAACATATACGGGGATCTCATGGGTCGCTTCCCGAAGATTCTCCGATGTCGTATGACTCACACTTTATTAATCTTGGATTAATTATAAGAGAGAGAAAATTAATATGGGATTAATTACAGAAATATTTTATTTGGGATAAAATATTATTTAAAGAGAGAGAACGATTAATTTGGAATTAAACGATAAAATAATATATTCGATATATTATACGAAATTGGATTTCAACGCGGAATTGAAATTGGATTTTAATTCGGGCGAACGAGTTAATTTAGAATTAATTCGTTAGCGACGTGAATAGTAATTTTGCTAGGCATAATTATTTAATTAAATTGATTTAATTACATCGCAACGGAAAATTCGTTAATTCAAAATTAGTGAACCCGAGCCCGGGAGTGTTTGCGGTCCCACTCGCATTTTGAATTCAAGTGCGGCCCACAAGTCACATCAAGCCTCAAATCACTAGTCAATCAAGTGATGGAAGTCACATCACTTTGAGTGAAGTGATGCTTGTCATCATTGATTGATGTGAATAGTAATGTGAGTTGTTGTAGGCATTTATTGCCATTTTGGCTCCAAAAATTGGTTGACCTTTTTGAAAGGCATATTGTAGGCATTGCATTTTTGCATGTGAATCCCGATGATGAGTCTCATTTGGAGGCACTACCTTTTAAGTCACGGAAGCCGCGGGAAACGGACGTCGGAAGGGAAAAGATGGAAATCAATACTTTGTCTAATTTGACTCGCTTGTTTAGCTTTGGGCTCGCTGGTAGACCTCTATTTTAAAGCACCTTTAGCCTAAAAAAACCCGCAAACACTTAACCTTGGCCCAAAACCCAACATCCAAGCCCATCTCACTCAAGCCCAATCCAAAATAATTAAAACATTTAAAATACATGTCACAAATTAAATTAATCAAATTAAAGCTAACTAAAATCAAATTAAACCAATTAAAATCCAACACAAATTAAATACCAATTAAATTAAATCTAAATTAAGTTAAACCAATTAAAATAAATCTAAATTAAATTAAACTAATATTTAATTAAAATCTAATACCAAAATTAAATAAATCATTACCAAAATTAAAATAAATCACTTCCTAACTTAAAATATTATATACTAAATATAAGAAATATTATGCCTAATTAAAATTAATCCTCACCTAATTAACAAATTAAATGCCTAATTAACACCAATCAAATATTCAACCTTCCTAATTCACCAAAATTTGTCCCCCAATCAAATATATATTTTCCTTTTGTGACACTAATTAGATATTACAAATCCCTATCCATGCAAACCCTAATTGACAACTATAAAACACACACTAAATCAACCCTAGGACAACACTTCACCTTCACGGCAAAAAAGCCAACTAAAACAAATAGAAACCCTACTCTCTCCACATACAACACACTCGGCAGTCCCCTGACCATACACAGCAAACTGCCCTGGCTGGATCTCTCCTTCAACCCTTTGGCAGTAACACAAACCCAAAATAATAAGAACTCTCTCGCCCTATCACAAACGATTCATTCGCGCCTAGCCTTCACCACTCGGCGCATCAACAGATAACCAAACTCACGTTCAACACCTAGCCTTCACCACTCAGCGCATCAACACCTAGACTTCGCCACACATCAACATAGCAGCCCTCCTCCACGTGAAAACCGAAATAACGCACACACAAGGCCATGAACCCAAACTAGCTCTTAGGGCATTGACTTCTACTACCCCACTGACTAAAAAAAAGACAACAACAATAACTTATAAAATCAGGCCCTTTAACACGCCTAAACCCCCCTCAACACTCAGCAACCTCACGCCTAAACAGTCCCCTAACGCCACCAAAACTGCCCAGTTTAGCCGCCCCTTAGACTCCCCAAAACTGCTGCACAAGACTCCCCACTGCACACCCAAAACAGCCACTACATTGCCCTCCAAATCTAACCCTGAAAATAGTCCAGAACAGCAGCCCAAATACCCTCAAACAGTGGCCTAAATCACCTAAAATAGTGAACAAAAACTACACTTTAAAACCTTTGAACAACCGAACAAACAGCATCCCGATACCCATTAAAACCGCACAAAACAGTCCCTAAATGCACCTGAAACAATGACCAGAAGACCGCGAGGAAATAGCAGCAAAACGGAGTGAAAACAGCGAGAAAAACAGCAAAACAGCGAGGTAAAACGCAAACCAGTGAACCAGAAAAGTTACGGAGTGATAGCCCTTCCGACGGCCGTGAAACGTGAGTCCGAAAGTCGAAATAAAAGGTTAGACCTGAGGGTATTTTCCACATTCGTTTTCTGTTTTATTTTCATTATTTATTGAGTATTGTTAGCATGATTGTTATGTTAAAATGCATGTTGTGGCCCTTGAGTAGATAAATATACATGGATTACGAAATATTGTATGTTGTGACCTTGGAATAAAATGAAAGATGTGTCAACTCTCGCGGTATATCGAATGGAAACCCGGACAAAAATTTCATAGCCGATTCCGAATGGACGGTAGTATGATCTGTACTCGAGATACAACTCCACGTACCGCTTGAGTAAACAACACTTTCTTTTGTTTTATGTTGCTTTGATTTATTTATTATTCGTCATATAAATTCCGCATGTTACTTGTTTATGCATGATGTGATCGAGCGCATGGGCTTAGTAAGTCGGATTAAAGGTCCCCAATTTGGAGGGGTTAAAACCCTTTACCACGATGCTTTGCCGCGCCGGTTGATGTGTGTTCGGTTGAATGTAAGATATGTTCAATCGGGCATACTAAGTTTGATATTATTGTCTTTATTCTTTGTATGCATGATGCGATCGAGCGTATGGGCTTAGTAAGTCGGATTAAAGGTCCCATATTTGGAGGGATTAAAACCCTTTACCACGATGCTTTGTCGCGCCGGTTGATGTGTGTTCGGTTGAATGTAAGATATGTTCAATCGGGCATACTAAGTTTGATATTATTGTCTTTATTCTTTGTATGCATGATGCGATCGAGCACATGAGCTTAGTAAGTCGGATTAAAGGTCCCCTATTTGGAGGGGTTAAAACCATTTACCACGATGCTTTGCCGCGCCGGTTGATGTGTGTTCAATTGAATGTAAGATATGTTCAATCGGGCATACTAAGTTGATATTATTGTCTTTATTCTTTGTATGCATGATGCGATCGAGCGCATGGGCTTAGTAAGTCGGATTAAAGTTCCATATTTGGAGGGGTTAAAACCCTTTACCACGATGCTTTGCCGCGCCGGTTGATGTATATTCGGTTGAATATAAGATGTGTTCAATCTGGTATACAAAATCCCATATGGTCATCTTTATCTTTGTACGCATCGTAATGAAAAGCACATTTATTCCATTGGTTGCATCACTTACCTTAGTCTTGGCTTAACGTATTACAATTCATATATTCATGTCATGATAGCATTTGAGTATTATTTCTTGTGGTATATCTTATGGAAACCCAGACATAAATTCCGTAGCCGATTCCGATTGGACGGTAGTGTGGTCTGTACTTGGGATACAATTCCACGTACCACTTGGAAAAGTGCTCACATGTGTGTTTGTGTCCATATTAGTTATCTTCTTTTGCACCACGTCATAGCATGCTTACTTTAATGCCTAATTGAATCCTTAAGTGTCTTTTTGCATTATGTACTTAGTTGACCCTTTTATTTACGCATGGACATGTAATGGCTATTTGTTTATGATATGTCTATGAAATCACGTGTTCGCCATTATATGATTCGCCTTTATCTGTGCTTGTGTGGTTAGTGTGTGCTTGTGTTTCCATGAATACAATATGCCAATGAAGTTGTATGTTCGTTGCTACTTTGATGTACTTTCAAGCATGCAATCTTATATGTGAAATATATGCAAATTTAGGTGTAAGTATTATTTTTGTGCATATGGATTTAGAAGCATGATACTCTTGGAAATAAGTGTTACTTAAGCTTGATTAAATTATTACACAAATCCTTTCATTACAAGTGACATAAGTAAGAGACCATTCCGAACCCAACGGTTTGAGGTCTTGCCTTGCGAGGGGTGAGTGCGGCCTTAAATCTCATTTTCCCGGTTCACACCGGGTGGCGACTCCATTATTCTCCGGTTTAGTCCCCCGTGGCTACCCCGTACTCCTGACCGGTCCGCGAGCCTGGGACAGCATGCTTCGCCCAGTTTCTATGTTCCCACACATATACCAAATTTTGGAAAATGAATTAGGTAATTTGTTTTAGAAACACATAAACCAACTCAACACAACATCTCTCTCTCTCTCCCTCCTTCTCCCAAAATAATCCATTTGGGTCGATAATACATCGTGGTGATGTGATGATAATCCTAATTAGATTAGGAATAGTTCTGTTAGCAGCTGAGCTAGGTTACAGCACAAGCTAAAGAATTAAAGGTCTCATCAACGATCCAGATATATACTTTAAATATTCATCTGATTCGTTCGGATCATACATCGTGGTGATGTGATGATCGAATAAATTGCATCAGATGATAACACTGCAAATCCGCTGACGAAAGCTTTTTCTCAGTAGAAATTTGAGCGAACCGTACATAGTTCGGGAGTAGGACACTTGAGTGATTGGCTATAGGCCAAGTGGGAGATTGTTGGACAATTATGACCTATAGCATCATTATTTGTACAGATCATGGTGTTGTTGTACAAATTAACTATGTGACAAAGGAAATTGCCCTTTTATCATTTGTAATTAGATTACCAAGATATATAAATGATAAAAAGTCCCTATGATTAGTTCCGGATTGAGATGATATGAGACAATATCAATCCACGAAGGTTTAATCATTAAATATCCGTAGTTGGAGTATTATCGAGACTGGACATCGATAATGCGTAAAGACTAGTATTACACTTATGCGCGTTGTGGGAGCATAACGACATAGTTCTCATATATTTTGGTATATGATACTCATGCAAGTGTAATAGGAGGTTGTGTTTACCGATCGTATGGAAACATCTTCTCTCTGGATAGACCCCTCGGAATTCCATTGGTAGTATGACTATGTGCCTATGGAAGTCCGAATCAGGGTAGGTGTATTTGGTCTTAACCTGAGACTTGCACCGCTAATACTTGTGACAATCAATATACTTTGGTTTTGGTCGTCCAGGGCTTTAACAGGTTCTGTGTACGCCTCTTCTGGGTATATTGAGAATCGTAGTGTATTGGGTGTGATGTCAAAACGGAAGTATCACTCCAGTCATAGTGGAGATGATGATCACGTAGGATACGGAACTGGTGCTCTTATGTACTGCAGTCATCGGGATAATATGACTAGGTCATGATTATCCGATTATAGAGACTAGTTACCAGAGATCCGATATGTGCTTCGTACGGGGCAGACACAATTCCAACCTCAGGCCAAGCACGTGACATCCGATACTGGATCGTAATAGGCAATACTACGTATACTACGCCTGATAAAGATTACATATTCCTTTAAGAATATTTCTGGAGAATTGGGTAGGCACGGTGCTTTGCTAGAAGCAAACCATGTCTTGTAAATCAGTAAAAGCGTAGTACTAGGTACGTACGTGTTCGGATAGTCCGACGACAGGATTTACTGCCAATATATCCGGGGATCTCATGGGTCGCTTCCCGAAGATTCACCGATGACGTATGACTCGTACTTTATTAATCTGGGATTAATTATAAGAGAGAGAAAATTAATATAGGGTTAATTACGGAAATATTTTATCTGGGATAAAATATTATTTAAAGAGAGAGAACGATTAATTTGGAATTAATCGATAAAATAATATATTCGATATATTATACGAAATTGGATTTCGACGCGGAATTAAAATTGGATTTTAATTCGGGCGAACGAGTTAATTTAGAATTAATTCGTTAGCGACGTGAATAGTAATTTTGCTAGGCATAATTATTTAATTAAATTTGATTTAATTACGTCGCAACGGAAAATTTGTTAATTCGGAATTAGCGAACCCGAGCCTGGGAGTGTTTGCGGTCCCACTCATATTTCGAATTCAAGTGCGGCCCACAAGTCACATCAAGCGTCAAATCACTAGTCAATCAAGTGATGGAAGTCACATCACTTTGAGTGAAGTGATGTATGTCATCATTGATTGATGTGAATTGTGATGTGAGTTGTTGTAGGCATTTATTGCCATTTTGGCTCCAAAAATTGGTTGACCTTTTTGAAAGGCATATACCAAATTTTGGAAAATGAATTAGGTAATTTGTTTTAGAAACACATAAACCAACTCAACACAACACCTCTCTCTCTCTCCCTCCTTCTCCCAAAATTCGGCCTTGGGCCAATTTTCTTCTCTCTAAAAATCCTTCTATGCCGATAGTTGAAGAAGAAGCTTAGGAAGATTTGTGGCAAATTTTCCAATGTGCTAGCACACATTTGGAGTCTTACAAAGATTATAGGGAAACCCACCCATGGGCATGGAATCCTTACCCAAAGCTTGGAGCTTGAAGATTCAAAATGGAGCATAAAAATGAAGGCCAAAACTGTGAGCTTCATTGAGGAAAAGCTTGAAGATTTTTTGTTGTTCCTCACATCGCAAAAGCCGATCTTTGTAAGTATGATTCCGCCATACTTTTTATTGTATTCACACATGATTTCTATGCTTAAATCGATCTTGGGACTAACCTAGAAACCCAACAACTTTTTCACTTGTTGCCATGATTAAATCCATTAGGATAATGCTTGCTATTGCTGCATATTTCGATTACGAGATATGGCAGATGGACATGAAAACCGCTTTCCTTAATGGAAACCTTTTGGAGGATGTTTATATGTAACATCCTGACGGTTTTATCGTACCGAGACTTGCAAACAAGGTTTGTAAGTTAAATCGATCCATTTATGGATTGAAGCAATCATCACGTTCATGGAACCAACATTTTGATGAGATCATAAAAGAATATGACTTCATTCAAAATGAGCATGATCATTGTGTATAGAAGGTTAGTGGGAGTGCACTGACATTCATTGTTCTTTTCGTTGATGATGTATTGCTTATGGGCAATGACATTCCCATGCTACAATCGGTGAAAGCTTGGCTTTCATTAAAATTCTACATGAAAGATCTGGGAGAAGTAGCCTTTATTCTAGGAATAAAGATCTACCGAGATAGATCTAGAGAGCTGCTTGGACTCTCCCAGAGCACATATATTGACAAAGTGTTGAGGAGATTCAACATGGAACAGTCTAAGAGGGGACCGTTGCCAGTGTCACATGGTGTCACTCTATCTAAGGACATGTGTCCTAAAAATCAAGATGAGAGTGACAACATGAGTCGGATCATGTTCGCTTCGGCAGTCAGATCGATCATGTATGCCATGATATGTACACGATCTGATGTCTCGTATGCTTTGAGCATGTGTAGTCGCTATCAGGCCGATCCATGTGATGGTCATTGGATGGCGGTTAAGAACATCCTTAAGTATCTTAGATAAACTAAGGATGCTTTCTTAATCTATGGAGTGGAGAACTTTAGGTAACAGGGTATACCGATGCAAGTTTCCAAACCGATAAAGACGACTGTAAGTCACAATCTGGGTACATATTTTATTTGAATAACAGAACAGTAAGCTGGAAATCTTCAAAGCAAGAGACTGTTGCTGATTCAACAATAGAAGCGGAATACATTGCTGCAGCTGAAGCAGTAAAATAGGTAGTTTGGATCCGTAATTTTTTAATTGGATTAGGAATAGTTCCGTTAGCAGCTGAGCCCGTTCCATTGTATTGTGACAATAACGGGGCTATAACACAGGCTAAGGAACCGTGGTCTCATAAACGATCCAAGCATGTTCTTCTACGTTTCCATCTGATTCGTGATATCATACATCATGGCGATGTGAAGATCGAGAATGTCGCATCAGATGACAACATTGCAGATCCGCTGACGAAAGCTATTCCTCAGCAAAAGTTTGAGCGACATGTACATTGTTCAGGTGTTAGATACTTGAGTGACTGGCTATAGTCCAAGTGGGAGATTGTTAGACAATTATGACCCATAATGTCACTATTTGTAAAAGACATTGTGGTTTTTGTACAAATTAACTATGTGACAAAGGAAATTACGATTTTATCATTTTGTAATTAGATTACTTGAATATATAAATGATAAAAGTCCTTATGATTAGTTTCAGATTATAAGATATGAGACAATATCATTCCACTAAGATTTAATCATTAAATATCCCTAGTGGTAATATTATCGAGACTGGACATCGATAATGCGGAATAGACTAGTATTGTACTTGTGCGCGTTGTGGGAGCATAAAGGCATAGTTCTCATATATTTAAGTATTGGATAGTTATGCAAGTGTGATAGAAGGTTTTGTTTACCGATGGTACGGGAACAGCTTCGCTCTGGATAGACCTCTCGGAATCCCATTGGTAGTATGCCTATGTGTCTATGGGAATCCGATTCAGGGTAGGTGTATTTGGTCTTAACCTGAGACTTGCATCGCTAGTACTTGCGACAATCAATACGCTTTGGTTTTGGTCGTATGGAACTTTAACAGGTTCTGTGTACGATTCTTCTGGGTTTATTGAGAATCTTAGTGTATTGGGTGTGATGTCAAGATGGAAGTATCACTTCAGTCATATGGAGATGATGATCTCGCAGAGATACAGAACTAGTACTCTATTATGTTGTAACTATCGGGATAATAAGACAAGGTCATGATTATCCGATTAAAGAGACTAGTTGCTTGTGATCCGATATATGCTTCGTACGGGGTAGACACTATTCCAGCCTCAGGCCTTCCATGTGACATCCGATACTGGATCACAATACGCAATACTACATATACTACGCTTGACAAAGATTATATATTCCTTAAAGAATATTTCTGGAGAATTGGGTAGGCACGGCGCTTTGCTAGAAGCTAACCATGTCTTATAAATCGGTAAGAACGTTGTACGGGGTACGCACATATTCGGATAGTCCGACGAATTGATTTACTGCCAACATATCCAGGGATCTCATGGGTCGCTTCCCGAAGATTCACCAATGACGTATGACTCGAACAGAATTAATCTAGGATTAATTATGAGAGAGAGAAAATTCATCCAGGATTAATTGTGGAAATAATTTATCTGGGATAAAATTCAAATAGAAGAGAGAGAACGATTAATTTAGAATTAATCGAATAAAATAATAAATTCGATATATTAAATGAAATTAGATTTCATAGCAGAATTAAAATTGGATTTTAATTCAGGCGAACGAATTAGTTTAGAATTAATTCGCGAGCGACTTTAATATTTAATTAACGTCGCAACGGAAAATTCGTTAATTCGAAATTAACGAACCCGAGCCCGGAATGTGTTTGCGGGCCCACTCAGATTTTGAATTAAAGTGGAGCCCACATCAAGTCACATCATTAGTCACTTTATTTTCTTTAAGGTGATAGACGTTAGAAAGTAAATAGTTGGTAACTTGTTACTTACACAAGTTTGACTTGGATAGGACATTTACTAACTTAGCTTTTTTTTAAATGGATTTGATTTTTGAAATCAATATACATTAAACAAAAATTGAAAAAACACACTTCACTCATTCTCTCTTCTTCTCTTTCACGTGAAAGTCCTCTCTCTCTCTCTCTCAAATTTTTTCTCACTTTGCCGTGAGTTACAAAGAACAAAAGGGAAGTTTTGTTGCAAATTTCTTCCTTAGCTAGCACTTGAAGAGTCATCCAATGTGATAGGAAAACCATTCCCAAGAGTTTGGAATTCATTCATCAATCTTGGAGCTCAACCATACAAATCAAAGAGGAGCTTGGAGCACTTTTAAAAGAGAAAAACTTTTGTTCTCAACACATCCAAGAAACCGATCAAAGTGAGTATCTTTTCCACTTTCTTACTTTGTGTATTCACATGTTTTATGCTTAATTGATCTTGGAATTGTTCTTAGAGAACCCAACACTTAATTTGGTCCTTCTCTAAGGGCTGTGTCTGCATCTTCAAGAGCTGACTTCTCCAGCGATCCACATAATCTTTGAAGGTCTCTTCAGGATTCTATTTGGTATTTTCTAGGTCAATGAGTGACAAGTTTATCTCTATGTCCGTGACATATTGGTTCAAGAAGGCCTCTGCTAATGCCCTCCAGTCATCCCTTACATTTTTCTTCAGGCTATAATACCATACTATAGGCGCCCCTTCCAGTGACATCCTGAACAGCTTCTGCACCTGGCGCTTCGACAACCCACTGAACTCATCACTGATACATATTATCGGAGATGGACCCTAGAATCCCCGTTTCCGTTTAACTTGGCCATGTCAGACATCTTAAACTGGGGAGGCAGCTGTTCTTCGAAATTCATCGCATCATAGTCTAGTATATCATCATGTTTTCCTTACATCTTGCGGGTAACTGACTCTACTTGTTCTCTGAGTTTCTGTAACTCTACCTGAGGCCCGACTATCCTTCCCGTGGCATACCCAGCCATGTTATAATCAAAAATAGGGATTTCTTCGCTCACTCTATTCGGGGGCTCCTCACGCCTTCCATCCTTATTATTTTTAGTTCCTACTGTGTGGGGTACTGTCAGATTGGCCACAGCGTTGGTCAAGGCTTTTAGTTGCTCGGTAACTTTGGTGATGTTGGTCTCCAATTGATCCATGCGGGAACCTTCACTTTCTAACGCATTCATGCTTGCTAACCTCTTCATGACAAGTATTCTTTATTCTCTAACCCAACAGATATCTATGATGGCTGTTAAGACAAAGGGTTACCATGATGCGTGAATGCATGAGATGCATGTAGTTTTCAAAACAACATATACCCTTCCGACCTTATTCCTTCCGCACTCGTGGTAAGTCCATTTCTGCCCTAGGTATGGCTCATTTTATGCACCAATGTGGGGTACACAAAATCGTTCTCTCCTACGCTACAGGGGTGAACCTTGGCTACCTTAGTCTTTTTTCATCAGTAAAAGACAAAGATCACCCATTTACAATATTGACTAAGCTTATTATGGGATCGTGCCATTTTTTAGAAACGACGAATTGGGCCCTCGATAATCACAGTTGTGGCGGAGACGGACTTGGAGATATCCAAAAGTATACAAATATGCCATAACAAGGCGTACCTTCCTAGATGAAAGCCAGTGCGGCTATCGAACTCATTCATCTGGCATATTCGGATCATGTTTGGACCTTCTAAGCCCATCAAGGTTTTCATACAAGTTGGCCAGTTATCATTTTAAAGCGTTCAATCAGATTATCGCGAGGTGTAAACTTGTCCCAGCTGAAAAGGCCCAACATGTTTTTGCGATAAGGTGGCTAAATAACTTCAAATGATATGGGGCCCAATCACAAGGTGGCCCATCGTCACTTTGAAAACTTTTGGCCCAATCATATGATACAAGCTCGTCCAAGTTTAAGTGACCCAACAAGTTCATATCCTTTGACGAAGTCCAAACGGATCCAAATGATAATAGGCCCAAACACAAGAAATGAGGTAGCTTATATATGACACATAACTATGGTTCATATGTGGGCTTACAAAGGTATGGATAAGGCTCTCATCGGCGAAGGGTTGCACACAACTAGGTCTCCCCACTCAAGGGTTCGAGCGACCAAGTGTGCACGCCCTTTTTATACCCTAAGGTACGTGCCAACGAGTGATGTTTATCATCACATAACGATCCGCCGCCTTGAGTGAAAGCGACTTCACGATACATGACACATCGGGGTAAGAAGGGTATGCAAAATATATGGGACATGGTTAACCAAATCCAAAGCCACGGACACTACAAGGCATTGTTTCGGGGCCGACTCTCTATACCCAGTGGAGTTGCCATTTGTAGGAGCGAAACGGGGTTTACCGCTATGCCTATGATGCTCGGCGACACTTTTGGGCTCGCAGCCCGTAGAGAGTACAGAGTAACCCGCGGGGGACTAAACCGGAGAATAAAGAAGTCACCACCCAGCGTGAACTGGGAAAGATTTAAGGCTGCACTCACCCCTCGGAAGGGAAGACCTCAAACCGTTGGGTTTGGAATGGTCCATTACTTATGCCAGTAGAATGGACGGGTTCACACAATGGTATAGCCAAGTCTTAATACAATTCATGCATAAAAGCGAATAAAAATATAATAACATACCCAACCAAAATAATAATCACCATAACCAAGTTCCAAAAGGATATTGAATTAAGAAATACGAGATGCGATAACTAAAATTATAATAAACAATCAAAAGCGGGAAAAGCGTAAATAAATAAATAGCAAACAAAATGGGGGTTAATCACACATATATGAGTATTTCCTGAGTGGCACGTGGAGTTATATCCCAAGTACAAACCGCACTACCGTCCATTCGGATTCGGATAAGGAATTTACGTCTAGGTTTCCATCCGATATACCACAAGGGATAATAACATACATAATCATCAACATAAACAAACAAAATAAAGTCGAAGTAATAAAATAACGATAAATAGACAAAAAGATAAATAACAAAATAAAGGCGAAATAATAAAATAATGACGAAAGTGAATAAATAAATAAATAAAAAGATAAATAACAAAATACCAAAGAAAGAAAAAATATGACCAGTAATTTGGCCGTCTTTGATGTAGGACTTCGCATACCCGGCTGGATGTATTTCACCTCCAGCCAGGCATGCAACATCCAGAACTATGAAAATAAATGTGGTAAGGGTGCCCTCAGGTCATACCTTTTAAGTTGCTTTCTCGGAAGTGCGTTAGGTCGTTGCCGGAAGAATCATTGGTTCGCTATTTCTGCATGTTGTTTCACTGTTTGCTATTTCTAGTTCGTTGTTTGCTGTTTTTCTGGTGGCTGGTCGCTATTTTGCTATTTTCTGATTGCTATTTTCTAGTTGCTTTTGGATGTTGTTTTTGATTGTTTTTTGGTTGCTGTTTTAGTTATTTTTTGCTGCTGATTTGGTTGTTTTTGGGTTGCTATTTTGGTTGTTTTGGGGCTGCTGTCTTTCTGTTTTCTAGCTCACTATTTTGGTTGTTTTTGCGGCTGTTTTGGTTGTTTTTTGGCTGGTGTTTTGGTTGTTTTTTGGCAGCGATTTTGGGTGTTCTTTGACTACTATTTTGGTTATTTTTGGCTGCTGTTTGCTTCACGTTCTGGTCTGTTTCTGCTTCACGTCCAAGTTGCTTCACGTTCTGGTCTGTTCACATTTCTACTTCACGTCCAGGTTGCTTCACGTTCTGGTATCTTTTCTGTTTCACGTCCAGGTTGCTATACGTTGCCTTTTTTTTTTTTTTTGGTGTTTGTCTCTTTTTTATTGTTTGGCTAGTTGAATTTTTTGTTTTCCTCTAGGGTTGGTGCCAAGTTGTGTCCAGCCGTCCAAGCCTCCCTTTTTTTGATGATGATTTGGTCCCCTTCTTATAATGATTTGAAGGATCTCCAAATAGGGAAACAAATCATTTAAATTTGGGAAATTTATTCTCAAATTATTTTGGGAATACAATCTAATAAATTTGGTGATGAGGATATCTCAAATCTTGTTAAATTGGTAAGGATGAGATTTCAAATCTTGTTAAATAGGAAAATATTGATGAGAGAATTTGAACATGTGGATTGCATGGGAGTTTGAGCGTGTGGATGGATTTCATGAGGTCTTGGCGTGTGGATGGATTGCATGGGCTTTGGGCCGTGTGGATAGGACGATGTTGAAGGGTGCAAATGTGTGTATGGTGGGTCTGAGGCTAAGGTTTTGAAACAGCCGCTGACTGAGCGAATCCGAGGCTGGCTAGTGAGTCTGAATCCGATGAGGTGCTAATTTTGGAGGTTTTCCTTCCTTCCGGTATTTTTTTCGCAACTTCCGTAACTTTTCAGGTAGTGCCTCCATACGAGGTTCATCATCGGGCTCATGTAAAAATGCAATGCCTACACTATGATATGCACAAAACCTGACATATGCTATGTGATGTGATCCAGAATGAGCTTTGTTTGTTGGGCCAAGTTTACTTGAAGTTGTGGCTGATTGCATGGCTTGGTCAAATTGGTGTTTTTGGGCCATTTTGGTGGATTTGGAAGATTCCTTGGGTTATGGAGTTTGGACCATGCATGAGACTTTATGTGAAAGCTTTATTATGTCTAAAGAAATATTGGAATGGGTCTTGGACGTGCATGGGCTGACTTGATTGATTTTGGGCTTTATTTCCGAATGGTGCACTAGTAGTGGTGGGATTTGCGCAGTCTTCGTATTTTGGACGTAACTTTCTCGTCCGATGTCCGATTTTGGTGATTTAAGTTTCATTGGAAAGAAAACTTGTAGCTCTACAACTTTATAGCTTATATCAAAGTCCAGTTCGGATGTCTTCATGGTCAAAATGAGGACGCAAGATATCCCTACGGTTTTTATATTTTATAATGTTTTAAGGTTATTTGTTGTTTAAGTGCTGGGCTGAACTTTAATTATATTACAAAGCCCATGCACGAAATTTTAAAGTATTTTATGTGTTATTGGGTTTATTTTACTAGGGTTTTATTATATTTGGGTAGAATCAGGGTTAGCCACCTATTTAAAGGGGCAATATTCATTGTAATTGAGAATTAACTAAGAATACATCTTTTTTACAAAACAAAGTGACTTGTGTCATCTCGAGGGAGTGGATTCTTCCTTGATTCTACGGAACAAAAGCTTATCAACGTGTGGCAAGCGTTGTGGCGCTGTATCGCTGTTCAGGATTCTCCAAAGAAATAAAAAAAAAGGTTCTTAAGGGCAAGGTTCTTTAAGGTTGGACTTGATCTTGGAAGGATTTTGTTCTTTCAAAATCAAGATTCGCGGTTGTAGGTACTGCATTTTTACACATAAGTCCCTATGATGAGTCTCATTTTGGAGACACTACCTTTTAAGTCACGGAGGTCACGGGAAACGGACATCGGAAGGGGAAATTCAGAATAAACAAGGTTCATTGTTTTCGTTAGTGCTGCGTTCGTGTTTACGTTCGAACGTCAAACGGATTGCGGGCGTTCGTGCCCGTTCGAGGAAGCGTTCGAACGGTGTCGGTAATTTTGGTTTTGCTGTTAGCCTCACATCCAGCCCAATTAGCCCCCAAAGCCCATAAAACACATCCCAATTTAAATAAATAAGTATTAATTAAAACATTAACTAAATAAGATAATAATTAAATTAATTAAATAATTAAATAAAACATATACCAAACATAAAATAAACAATTACCAACTTAAACTAAAATCATGCCTAAATTAAACAAATCACATACTAAATCAAAATATAATCATACCAAGTTAAAATCAATCAACCAATATATATTCCTAACTTAAAATATTGTATTCCTAAACCAAGCCAATCAAATATTCAACCTTCCCTATCTAGCCAAGATTTGTCCACCTCAATCTTTGACTTCCCTTATCCAACACCAAATCAAATCCCTCTTTAATTAGCCAAATCCATTTCCTTGTCAAGCCTAACCCTTTGCCTATAAAAAGAACCCTTCACCAACCTTCTCAACCCTAGTCCCTAGCTCATACACAACACACATAAAAATTACGTGAAGAACACACCCAAAAAGAGTAAGCAAAAGATAAAGAGGAGACGGCAGCGAAACTACAAGGAAACAGTAGCAAAAGACGGAGAACGACGACTCAAAACAGTAAGACAACGAACGAGAACAGTGAACCAGTGAACCGGGAGAGTTGCGGAGCATCCACCCTTCCGACGATCGTGTACCGTACATCCGAGAGGTGATTTAAAAAGTTAGACCTGAGGGTACCTTTTCATTAGTTTATATTCATTTTTGTTATTATTATTGAATTCTATTCGCATGAGAGTCGTTTATGGATGCATGTGGTGGCTTGAATGAAATGGAAGAGTGTCGTCTCTTGTGGTATATAGGATGGAAACCCAGACGTAAATTCCGTAGCCGAATCCGAATGGACGGTAGTGCGGTCTGTACTTGGGATACAACTCCACGTACCACTTGAGTAAACGGCACATTCTCTTGTTTTGTGTTGCTTTTATTTATTTATTTTTCGTCACTTAAATTTTGCATGTTGCTTATTTATGAATGACTCAATCGAGCGCATGGGCTTAGTAAGTGGAATGAAAGATCCCCTATGGGGAGGGGTTAAAGCCCTTTACCACGATGCTTTGCCGCGCCGGTTGATGTGTGCTCGGTTAGATACAAGATACGTTCAATCGGGCACACTATGTTTAATATCATTGCTTTTAATTCTTTGTATGCATGATTCAGTCGAGCGTATGGGCTTAGTATGTTGGTCTAAAGGTCCTCTCTTTGAGAGACCAAGAGCCCCAAAAGGCCACCTTTACGGCAGTACTTCGCCGCGCCCCTTTATTTGTCGCTTATGTATTGCGTCCCATTTCATGCATCAGGTCTGTTCCCGTTCGAACGCGTTTACGAACGCAACTCGAACGCGCATGTATTTTGCCTTGTCATGCATCAGGTCTGTTCCCGTTCGAACGCGTTTACGAACGCAACTCGAACGCACATGTATTTTGCCTTGTCATGCATCAGGTCTTATTTATGTTCGAACGCGTTCACGAACGCCATACGAACGAGAGCATTCAGTTTCATTTATGTTCGAATGCGTTAACAAACGCCATACGAATGAGAGCATTCTGTTTCATTTCTGTTCGAACGCGTTATCAAATGCCATACGAACGCGAACCTTCTGTTTACCGTTCGAACGCATTTACGAACGCTACACGAACGCGCACCCACTGAACTTAGTCCTCTTCATTAGATTTCATGCATTGTTTTCCTAGTAGCTATCTCCACATGTATAAATACAAATATGTTAATGTATTACAATTCATATGCTTATGTCATGATAACATTTGAGTATTATTTCTTGCGGTATATCGGATGGAAACCTAGACGTAAATTCCGTAGCCGATTCCGAATGGACAGTAGTGCGGTCTGTACTTGGGATACAATTCCACGCACCGCTTGGAAAAGTGCCCATATGTGTGCTTGTATGGTTAATATGTGTGCTTGTGTTTTCCTGAATGTAATATGCAAATGAAGTTGTATGTTCGTTGCTATTTTGATATAAGTTAAGCATGCAATTTTAAACGTGAGATATATGTGAAATGTGTACATAAGTTTTATTTTGCATATGAGAATTTAGAAGCATGATACTCTTGGAAATAAGTGTTACTTAAGCTTGATTAAATTATTACATAAATCCTTTCATTACAAGTGACATAAGTAAGGGAGCATTCTGAACCCAACGGTTTGAGGTCTTCCCTTGCGAGGGGTGAGTGCGGCCTTAAATCTTTGTCCCGGTTCACACCGGGTGGCGACTCCATGTTATTTAGTACTTCCCAACTAGGCCGCGAGCCTAGGAACGGCGTCACCCAGGTTCTGTTGTCCACAGTCTGGCGACTCCACTGGGGATAGAGAATTGGCCCCGAAATATTGACTTGTGATGTTTGGATTTATGTTTTAATTGAGCGTGTCTATAGTGGATAAAGTGAGGGTTTAATCAAAGGCATTTTTAGGCTAGGTAATGGTTTGGTGTCTTCCTTCATTCACTACCTTTCTAGAAGGAAAAGCTGTTAAGGCACCTAGATAGCCATCTACTCGTAGCCTATTGTGATGGACTAATTTGGATGACTCGTTGTTTATTCCTGACAACAAGCGATAAGAGCCTAAGAGGCTTGGGTATTTAAGTGAGCCTCGCTCCACCTTCCCTCTGGGGAATCTACAATGGGAAATCCATTTGACAGTCCGTCACACACCATAGCTCATTGGCACGTACCTTAGTGTATAAAAAGGGGTGCGCTCACTTGGTCGCTCGAACCCTTGAGTGGGGAGACCTAGTTGTGGGCCATCCTTCGCCGGTGAGAGCCTTTATCTATACTCTTACTAACCCACCCATAGACCGGGTT
Source organism: Zanthoxylum bungeanum (assembly GCA_019454045.1). NCBI lineage: Eukaryota > Viridiplantae > Streptophyta > Magnoliopsida > Sapindales > Rutaceae > Zanthoxylum > Zanthoxylum bungeanum. The sequence goes on along the minus strand of SKCR01037036.1, from coordinate 84,585 downwards.
GGCTAAAGTAGCAATTATTTCCTTGAGTATGTGCTTGTGGACCATCCTCATTTGGATGCAGTTGGACTATTGTCAGAAATGCGGGCTTGTTGGGCCATTTAAACTGGGGCAAGTTCGTACCAAATGACTATTAGGCCCAAAGCTTCTGAAATGTTGATGGGCCATTATGTAAAAATTGTTATGTTATGTTTGCATTATCTCTCTTCTATGCTTGTGTTTGGGAACATCATCGTTTGGATTCATTTGGACTATTTGTCATAAGATATGGGCTTGTTGGGCCATTTAAACTGGGACAAGAACGTATTTTATGACGATTGGGCCGAATGCTTCTAAGTGTTGATGAGCCACCTTGTGTTTGTGTTCGGAATGTTACCATTTGGATTTAGTTGGGCTCCTTGCCATGAGACGTGAACTTGTTGGGCCATTTAAACTGGTATGAGTTCACTCCTATGACAATTAGCCCGAAAGCTTCTAAAATGATAACAGGCCGATTTGTGTGAAAATTTCAATTGATTTAGTATGTTTATATGTTACATGCATCTCACGCACCTCATGCATACATACATCATGCTAACCCTTGTGTTCTAAAAGCCATCATAGACTCCCGTTGGGTTAGGGAAGAGGGAAGACTCACCAAAAGACCGGTAACAGACATGAGTACATCAGATAATGAGGTATCCCGGATAGATCAGTTGGAAAATGGTTTGGCCAAGATTACCGAACAGTTGCAAGCCTTGACTGTTGCCATGACAAATATGGCTGTGCCCCGTGCTGGGGGAAACTCTGAGAATGTAAGACGTGAGGAGACTCCGAATGGATTGGGGGATGACATCCCCGCTTTTGATGATGATATGGCTGATTATGCCACTGGGAGAACAGTTGGGTCTCAGGCAGAATTGCAGAAACTCTGTGACCAGGTAGAGTCTGTTACCCGTAAGATGAAGGGTAAGGATGAAGACTTACTAGACTATGAGGCGATGACCTTTGAGGAACAGTTGCCTGCTCAGTTCAGAATGCCCGACATGGCCAAGTTTAATGGGAATGGAGACCCGAGAGTCCATCTGCAGCAATATGTCTCGGTCATGAATTCAGTGGGCCTATCACAGCGCCAAGTCCAAAAGATTTTTGGGATGTCACTCGAGGGGGCTCCTGTGGTTTGGTATCATAGCCTTGAGAAGAAGGTTAAGGAAGATTGGAAGGAACTAGCTGATGCCTTTCTGAAGCAGTATGTTACGGACTTAGAGATTGACTTGTCACTCTATGATTTGGAGAACACTAAGTAGAAGCCAGAGGAAAGTTTCAAAGAGTATGTGGATCGCTGGAGAAGCCAGCTTTTGAAAATGCAGACTCGGCCCTCAGAGAAGGACCAAATCAAAATGATCATCAAGGGCACCAAGCCCTCTATTTATAGTAAGCTGAGGAGGATGACTTCGATGATTTCTGATTTTCGACAGTTGAGGGAAACTGTCATGGATATTGAGGAAGAAGAGGCTGAAAATAGAAAGTTTTATGGCCATAATAGAAGAACTTTTGTGGTGCCTTCTGAGACTAAGCCCGCTACTGCCGAGGTCGCTACCGTCAAGAACAGGCGATTCTCCAATCTTGGTAGGCCTTTGTCAAATGTATTTGAAAAGCTGAAAATGCAAGGACTTCTAAAACCTTTGGAACCTAGGCCATTTCCGAACCCTGTGCCACCATACCTCAACCTAAACCAGTATTGTCACTTCCATCAAGAAAAAGGCCATGACACCGACAACTGTACCCGCCTTAGGCATGAGGTCCGGAACCTCATTGACTCCCATAAAATACCCAATCCAGAAAAAGAACAACCCAACACACACATGAACCCTCAACCATAAAGCCACTCAACCACCCAGGTTTCTTGCATTAAGATAAGGGATAACAGTGAAGAACCATAGGCCAAAGAAGAAAGCAATACTCCGATTAATGAAGTTATTCCTCCTAGTTTATTTGATCCTGCATTTTTTAAAAAAAAGACATTGATTTTGTCTATTTGTTCGAACCATTTTCTTAAATGATAATAAAGACGTCTATTTCGCTGAATCTCTTCCGCAATATGAGTACATTTGAGAAAAGCATTCAACCGAGGTACTATGAAATTCAGTGATGTTTAGAACACGGGGAATCCTCGAATAAGCAAGCAGGGGGGCACTGAGAGTATCAGACTTGGAAGGGAATTAGTTCACCAAGCCGATCAGCGTAGACAGATTAAAGCGGTGGCTTGCCTGAGGAAAGGAAGACTGAGCAGTCACCAAGAGAATTGGCAGAAGATCTAACCCGACGGGATAGGAACATTCATGCATGCATACACGTAACACATTTTGCATCCTTTTGTGTTTGTTTTATTTTATGTTCACAGGTTTTAAAGAATAAGAAAAGCGGCAAAGAACAAGCTAATCAGAAATGGTGAAAAGCACAGTATCGGATTCAAGTAATGATTCCAGGGTTGAGGCCCATTTGAGTTTGAGTTTCGGGGATGACACTCTGGGGGCGAGGCCCACATTGGTTCAGCATCGGTTTCTGCCGGGTATGGCACTCTGAGGGTAAGGCCCATATTAGCATTAACATCAGTCTTGCCGGATATGAAATCTGGAGGGCGAGGCCCACGTCATTATCAGTAGCTTGGGGACGAGTCCCAGGGTTGAGGCCCATATCAGTATCAATCTGGGGGCGAGGCCCATATCAGTATCAGTCTGGGGGCGAGGCCCCACATCTGCATCAGTTTGGGGGTGAGGCCCATATTAGTATCAGATCGAGGGCGAGGCCCATATCAGTTCAAGGGAAGAAAGCCTCATGTCAGTTCAATTCGGGAATAAAGCCCACACTCAGTGCAGTTCAGGAAGAAAGCCTGCATTCAATACAGTTCAAGAACAAAGCTCAAGGGGAAGAAAGCCTCATGTCAGTACAGTTCGGGAATAAAGCCCACACTCAATACAGTTCATGAAGAAAGCCTACATTCAGTTCAGTTCAGGAAGAAAGCCTGCATTCAATACAGTTCAAGAACAAAGCCACAGTCAGCTCAGATCAGAGAATAAAGCTCAAGGAGAAGAAAGCCTCACGTCAGTATAGTTTGAGAACAAAGCTCAAGGGGAAGAAAGCCTCATATCAGTATAGTTTGAGAACAAAGCTCAAGGGGAAGAAAGCCTCATGTCAGTACAGTTCGGAATAAAGCTCGGGAGGAATAGAGCCTCATCTCAACAGTTCGGGAATAAAGCTCGGGAGGAATAAAACCTCATCTCAACAGTTCGGGAATAAAGCTCGGGAGGAATAAAGCCTCATCTTAACAGTTCGGGAATAAAGCTCGGGAGGAATAAAGCCTCATCGCAACAGTTCGGGAACAAAGCCCAAAGGAATAAAGCCTCATCTCAATACAGTTCGGGAACAAAGCCCAGGGGAATAAAGCTCTATCACAACACAGTTCGGGAACAAAGCCCAGGGGAATAAAAGCCTCATGTCAGTACAGTTCGGGAATAAAGCTCGGGAGGAATAAAGCCTCATCTCAACAGTTCGGGAGTAAAAGCTCGGGAGGAATAAAGCCTCATCTCAACAGTCCGAGAATGAACAAGCCGAGAATGGCAATCCAAGAATGGAGCAGAGTTCAAGAATGAACAAGCTGGGAATGGCACTCCAAGAATGGAAGCACGGTTCGGGAATGGACCAACTTACGATAACGGTTCGGGAATGGACCACATCACAACACGGTTCGGGAATGAACCAGGGGTCGCAGCACCTCACCACCCAAATCAACTCAACACATGGTAAGTCAAGTGGCAGCTGGTGAGCCAGGTAAGTAGAAATGCATTGCATAACTTTGATAGGATTGTCACTGTTGCACATTACACAAGTCCCATCAAAGTGGGGGCGACTGTAGGCATTGCATTTTTACACATAAGTCCCTATGATGAGTCTCATTTTGGAGACACTACCTTTTAAGTCACGGAGGTCACGGGAAACGGACATCGGAAGGGGAAATTCAGAATAAACAAGGTTCACTGTTTTCGTTAGTGCTGCGTTCGAGGAAGCGTTCGAACGGTGTCGGTAATTCTGGTTTTGCTGCTAGCCTCACATCCAGCCCAATTAGCCCCCCAAAGCCCATAAAACACATCCCAATTTAAATAAATAAGTATTAATTAAAACATTAACTAAATAAGATAATAATTAAATTAATTAAATAATTAAATAAAACATATACCAACATAAAATAAACAATTACCAACTTAAACTAAAATCATGCCTAAATTAAACAAATCACATACTAAATCAAAATATAATCATACCAAGTTAAAATCAATCAACCATATATTATTCCTAACTTAAAATATTGTATTCCTAAACCAAGCCAATCAAATATTCAACCTTCCCTATCTAGCCAAGATTTGTCCCCCCTCAATCTTTGACTTCCCTTATCCAACACCAATCAAATCCCTCTTTAATTAGCCAAATCCATTTCCTTGTCAAGCCTAACCCTTTGCCTATAAAAAGAACCCTTCACCAACCTTCTCAACCCTAGTCCCTAGCTCATACACAACACACATAAAAATTACAGGAAGAACACACCCAAAAAGAGTAAGCAAAAGATAAAGAGGAGACGGCAGCGAAACTACAAGGAAACAGTAGCAAAAGACGGAGAACGACGACTCAAAACAGTAAGACAACGAACGAGAACAGTGAACCAGTGAACCGGGAGAGTTGCGGAGCATCCACCCTTCCGACGATCGTGTACCGTACATCCGAGAGGTGATTTAAAAGGTTAGACCTGAGGGTACATTTTCATTAGTTTATATTCGTTTTTGTTATTATTATTGAATTCTATTCGCATGAGAGTCGTTTATGGATGCATGTGGTGGCTTGAATGAAATGGAAGAGTGTCGTCTCTTGTGGTATATAGGATGGAAACCCAGACGTAAATTTCGTAGCCGAATCTGAATGGACGGTAGTGCGGTCTGTACTTGGGATACAACTCCATGTACCACTTGAGTAAACGGCACCTTCTCATGTTTTGTGTTGCTTTTATTTATTTATTTTTCATCACTTAAATTTTGCATGTTGCTTATTTATGCATGACTCAATCGAGCGCATGGGCTTAGTAAGTGGAATGAAAGATCCCCTATGGGGAGGGGTTAAAGCCCTTTACCACGATGCTTTGTCGCGCCGGTTGATGTGTGCTCGGTTAGATACAAGATACGTTCAATCGGGCACACTATGTTTAATATCATTGCTTTTAATTCTTTGTATGCATGATTCAGTCGAGCGCATGGGCTTAGTATGTTGGTCAAAAGGTCCTCTCTTTGAGAGACCAAGAGCCCCAAAAGGCCACCTTTACGGCAGTACTTCGCCGCGCCCCTTTATTTGTCGCTTATGTATTGCGTCCCATTTCATGCATCAGGTCTGTTCCCGTTCGAACGCGTTTACGAACGCAACTCGAACGCGCATGTATTTTGCCTTGTCATGCATCAGGTCTGTTCCGTTCGAACGCGTTTACGAACGCAACTCGAACGCACATGTATTTTGCATTGTCATGCATCAGGTCTTATTTTTGTTCGAACGCGTTCACGAACGCCATACGAACGAGAGCATTCTGTTTCATTTATGTTCGAACGCGTTAACAAACACCATACGAACGAGAGCATTCTGTTTCATTTCTGTTCGAACGCGTTATCAAACGCCATACGAACGCGAACCTTCTGTTTACCGTTCGAACGCATTTACGAATGCTACACACGAACGTGCACCCACTGAACTGAGTCTCTTCATTAATATTTCATGCATAGTTTTCCTAGTAGCTATCTCCACATGTATAAATACAAATATGTTAATGTATTACAATTCATATGCTTATGTCATGATAACATTTGAGTATTATTTCTTGCGGTATATCGGATGGAAACCCAGACGTAAATTCCGTAGCCGATTCCGGGTGGATGGTAGTACGGTCTGTACTTGGGATACAATTCCACGTACCACTTGGAAAAGTGCCCATATGTGTGCTTGTATGGTTAATATGTGTGCTTGTGTTTTCCTGAATGTAATATGCAAATGAAGTTGTATGTTCGTTGCTATTTTGATATATGTTAAGCATGCAATTTTAAACGTGAGATATATGTGAAATGTGTACATAAGTTTTATTTTGCATATGAGAATTTAGAAGCATGATACTCTTGGAAATAAGTGTTACTTAAGCTTGATTAAATTATTACATAAATCCTTTCATTACAAGTGACATAAGTAAGGGAGCATTCCCAACCCAACGGTTTGAGGTCTTCCTTTGCGAGGGGTGAGTGCGGCCTTAAATCTTTGTCCCGGTTCACACCGGGTGGCGACTCCATGTTATTTAGTACTTCCCAACTAGGCCGCGAGCCTAGGAACGACGTCGCCCAGGTTCTGTTGTCCACAGCGGTTCTTGGGGCTTAGAACACGTGGAGGGGTTTGCTTGGCTTTGTTCCAGGCAGGTTTCTATCACTATGCAATGGGAATAGTTAGTCATTTTCATTCAAATCCAGGATTAGATCACTGGGTAGCTGTCAAGCATATTCTCAAGTATCTACGGAGAAAGATGAACTATATGCTTGTTTATTTGCAGAGATTTGATTCCTGATTGGATATACTGATTCTGATATTTGATTAGATATAGATGATCGAAAGTCGATATCTTGATCATTATTCACTCTTGGTGACAGAGTTATAGTTTGGAGAAGCATCAAACAATCATGTGTTGCTTATGCAACTATAGAAGCTGAATATTTGGTTGCTTGTGAAGCTGCCAAAGAAGCAGTTTGGCTCCGAAAGTTCTTTACTGATCTGGAAGTGGTTCTAGATACGAACAAGCCATTTACACTTTATTGTGATAATAGTGGTGCAGTGGCTAATTTCAAAGAACCAATAAGCCAAAAGAGATCAAAACATATTGAGAGGAAATATCATGTGATTAGGAACATTGTGAAACGCGGAGACGTGGCTGTTCTGAAAATTCCATCTGTAAAGAATCTAGCCAATCCTTTTACCAATACGCTGCCTGTAAATTATATATATGAAAATTCCATGATTATTTATGTAGCTTTAAATTATATAAATGTCTGTGTAAAATGTTATATACATATAAGCATTGATAAAATTTAAAGAGTATAATCAAAATTTGTTCATGACTATGATTTAAAGTTGAGAATCTTCAAATTCAAAGTCATAAATAGAGTTTATTCCATTATGAATGGTATAGTTCTATCTATACTATATTATGATGAGACATAGAAATGAATGTATTTTTTTATAATAAGATTATATTGGACATGACCAGATAAATCGAAAAGTTCTAATAATTTCTGTTAAATAAAGACCATCGATTTGATCATAATGATGGTCATATATGTGATGATCTTAATTATTATTTAGCAGACTATTATATCCTATGAATTTATTCTTTAATTACTAGGTATGATTTTGCATTTATTACATTTTGTAAACCTTGTATTTTGGGAATGAGTTGAATGAATAGCTGGGAATGCTAACCTGATACAATTAAATATGTTCATAAGATTCTCTTGTTTGTTAGTTCAGAACCTAAACGATTAGCGCGCAAATTCATAAAAGTTATGAATTGATTGTTCACTTGAGAACTAATAGAAGTCAAGAATAAAGATGTAATTGGAGAGGTTAACAGATTTTATACCTAGCTCCTTTACGAATCTCTCATGGAGGATCATTGCATAGGTAATGACTATATCAATGGACGAATACTTTGAGTAATTAATTCTATAATTCTGAGAGTGCAATTCTGGGTATTTAGTGGAGTTACTCCAGAATTAACAATCACATTTGATTAATAAAAGAGTTTATAATTAATCAACGGAATTGTTGGAGCTTAGAATTATAGGTCTTTCAGTCCCCTTGTCGTCTCCTATCACTGTTCGAATGATAATAATGGTGAATAAAAATAAGTATGAATTATTTAAAATAATTGTGAATTATTTTACACTCTAATTATTCAATATAACTCTTATTTAGAAATTATGACAAAAGGTTGTCCTAATATATTTATCAATAGATAATGTATCTATTAATTATGAAAATTAATATTTATTTAATTTGATTAATTAAATTTTAATTTAATGAGATAATATTTTCAAAAGTTGAAAACTTTGAAAATTATTTTTTAATGTATTATATTTGATAATTTATAAGATAAATATTAAAGGATTTTTTTTTATTGTTTGAAAATCAAAATTGATAATATCCTTTATGGATTTGCTTGACATTATTTTGATAAAAAGAAAATCAAAAACATGGGCAAGGATTAGAATTTGAATTGATCAAAAATTCATCCATATGATATAAAATAGCACACTAACGTGAGCTGTGAAATTTTTGAGAATTTTGATCAAAATGAAAAAGGAACAGCAAAAACGTAAGTGTGCTGGGTGAGAGAAAAAGAAAAAGGAAAGAGTTTTCTTTTTTTCTTTGTTTGGTTTTTGAGGAAACCAAAAAGGAAAATTACACCAAGGGTTCATCTCATGTGTTGAGTACATGAATCCTTCACAAAAATTAGAGTATTCTTCGTAATTATTTTTACGTCCACACGTGCCGTTGGAGGTGAGGAAATAAGACGAGGAAGATCGTGGTTCAAAGAATCGTGATTCAAAGATATCCAGATTTACAGGTATAATTCTTACTTGAGTTATAAATATTATATATTATTAATGTACTAGAAAATACGGATCCGGTTTTTATTGTTCAAGTAAAATAAATTTGTTTCTTGTTACTGAACATGATTTTCGCTGCACATGAACTCTAAAAACCAACAGTTGGAAGCCTAATATATGCTATGCTATGTACCATACCAGATATTGCTCACGCAGTAGGTGTAGTGAGCCGTTTTCTCTTTAACCTATGAAAACTACACTGGGAGGCAGTCAAATGGATTCTCAGGTACCTCCAGAGTACATCGAAGTTATGTCTGCTACGGGGGAGCTGATCCAATCTTGGAAGACTATACATATTCAGATATAGCAGTAGATCTTGATGGTAGAAAATTTACATCAGATTTTATATACACTTTTACATGGGGAGCTGTGTCATGGCATTCAATATTGCATAGGTGTATTGTATTATCCACAACAGAAGCAGAGTATATTGTAATGGTAGAAGGAGGAAAAGAAATTTTGTGGTTAAATCATTTTTTCCAAGAATTATGGATCAAACAGGCAGAATACAAGATATATTATCACAGTCAGAGTGCTCTGGACTTGAGCAAGAACTCAATATATCATTCTCGGAAAAAGCACATCGATTTTTGCTATCATTGGATATGCGAGGTGATAGATCAACAACTGTTGAGACAAGTAAAGATCCATACATATGAGAATCCAGCTGACATGTTAACAAATATGGTTACTCGGGACAAGCTAGAGCTGTATAGAGACATAGCCGGGATAACTGTCAGATGACAATCATTTCGAATGTAACTAGAGGGTGAGAATTGATGAATCCAGTTGCATCACCACCATCATTGCATGCCTCTAAACAACTTTAGGTGGAGTTTGAAAATGGTGCAAGCTTACAAATAACTTTAGGTGGATCACTATTCATATGTTGAAATTTGGAGCCTAAATTTCGCTATAAATACAGAGTTCATTTGTGAGGCTTTAGGTATTCCAAAATATTAAGCTTCAAGGTAAAAAAAACTTAGAGAGTGTAGAAAGTGAGGTTTTGTAGAGTTTAAACACTTGTAAAGATTATGTTAATAGAATTCGATATTTTCCTCATAAACACTCTTCAATGATCAGAGAATCACAACATAAATGACGTGATACCTCCACTGTATTGTAGATTTTCTCTTGTTACAGGATGATATTAGGACCATTGTAATAGGTGAGTGTATATAATATTGTAATTAATTTCACACTTTGCATTAATTTTTATATTGCTTGTTTAAAACAATAATTTATTTCTGTTTTTTAGATTGGGTACTCTAGTGTGTGTATATATAGAGTTTGTAACTTTAAGTTGATTAATGATTTTCTTTATTAGGATTCGTTTTTTTTCCTTTTAACACTAGGTGTCAATTGTGTGGCCAGAGCCAAACAATATTAACTTTGATGGATTGACTAAATCATGAAACCTGGTTAACTCCTTTATTGACAAAAGTAATACTAATAAAGATACCAATTTGATAAATTTAAGTGGGAAGTGGGGGACTGATTACATAATAAGAAGATTCATTAAAGTGCAAAATTCCTATGCTGAAAAGAAGATCAGTGCGGGGGCAGTGGTGAATTGATAATGATAGGTCCCACTCCCACAGCATGTTTGTGAGCTGAGGCCCAACGCATTGTAGGCAGAAAGCTTGCCAATTGCATCTCCTTTTAGTATTTGTATCCTTATTTGAATTTTTTTATAATCTATTTTAATAGCATGATTAATTGTCAGTTATATTTTAATTATTATACCATAATATCTATTATAATTTATATATATATATAAAATAGTATAAAGCTAAACTCAATACTAAATTCAAAATTCTCATTTAGGCTCTTAACAGAATCACTATGCTAAGTTATTGCAGTAAGAGTTTTATGATACGTTTACGTACTCGTAATCGGAATGGGATAGAAACAAAATGAGATAAAATCGGAATGAGCTGAAATGAAAATAGTAAATTGGAATTAGAATAAGCTGTTTACTAATATGTAAGAATCATAATCGAATGAAATAGTATTGTCGTTAATGTGTTACTTTATTTAATAATCGGAATGAATTATTAACAAGTTAAAAGATATCATTAATTATAATTATATATTAATTATTAATATATTAAATTATTGAATATTAACTTACTTTTTTTAAAATTACTATTTTATTAAAATATTAAATATTATTTTATTATTATTATTTAATTCCCATTAAGTACACACCGCATTAGAATTTAGACTGGATTTTTCAATTAGTTCACATATCACAGTTACCAAGCCTGCCATTCCGCAAGATCATGTTCGAAACAAATACGTATAAACTCAAGAAGAAAACATTTATATAGAACATCAACGCGTTTTCCTGCTTTTCTTTCATATTGTTTCAACATGATTTAAGTTCTACTTTACAAAATAATAAATAAAAGAAAGAAGCAATAACCACTTTATATATATATATATATATATATATATATATATAATCAAGGGTTTGTGTGTGAAATTAGATTTTGTCTGTCCACTTCTTTAGGAAAATGAACAAATTAGCCCTGCTTTTATAAGAGGGCTTATCTTCCCACCTCCCCTTACACATTTTACTTTTTTTGTCTTCCCTGTAATTCCCTATTTACCCTTTTCCTTTTACCAAAATTCCATTTTCAACTTTCAAATAAACTATATAAATCTAATTTTATTATTTATTGATATATACATACATATATATACATATATATATATAACATATTTTTTGATAAATTTAAAAAAAAAAAAAGATGAGAAGGGCGGGGAATCGCCCTTCTTCCTTCCTCTTTTTTTTTCTTTTAAAAAATTTTTCAAAAAATATATTTTATAATTTAATTTTATTTGGTTAAATTAAAAATATTAATATATAAATAGTATTAATATTAATTTTCAAAAAAATAAAAAAAAATTATATTGTTTAAATTATTTTTTTTATACATAAGTAGTATTAATTAAATTAAAATGAATAAAAAAAAATAAATGAATAGATAAAAAATCTGTAATATTTATTAACAAAAATATATTAATTATTAATAAAATGTTATAACTAGTATATAATTATTTTTAAATTAATATATATAAATATAAATTTATAATGTGTAACTTTTCAAAAATTAAAAAAAAAAAGTCATTACAAATATTGATAAGGATTGTTTAATAATATTACAAATTTCAGATTTATTATTATTTATTTTGTGTTTATTTATTCATTTAATTTTTGTGATTCTTTTTTATTTATTTAACACTACTTATACATTATAAAAATGTTTTCATGTATATTAGAAAAATCAAAAAATCAAAAAAAATTTATTTTATGAATTAATCTAATCTATGTTTATTTTATGAATTAATTTTATTAACAAAAATCAAAAAATTATAAAATATTTCTCATAGATTTGAAATAATTAAAAAATAATAATATAAAATAATTAAAAAAAAAAAAAGTTCGTCCCCTGGACGATCATATCGTCCAACCAGGCCCAAGGGGGTCCCCCTTAGGGACGATCCTTACTTCCTCTTTTTTTTTGTTGCGAAATAAAAAAAAATTATATTGTTTAAATTAAATTTTTTATACACAAGTAGTATTAATTAAATTAAAATGAATCAAAAAAATAAATGATAGATAAAAAATTTGTAAATTTATTAACAGAAATAAAAAAAATATAAAATAAAAAAATAATTAAAAAATTAATATATATAAATTGTGTACTGTGTAAATTTTCAAAAATTTAAAAAAAAAAAAAAGTCATTGTAATATTGATAAGGATATTTTAGTAAATAAACAAGGAGACAAGGGGGAGGGGGGCTGTCAGTTGGCAGGGAGGGGGGAAGATCAATTTTCCTTTTATAAAGGATAGCTACCTCTATAGGGATTTGATTAATGAATTTAAAAATAAAAAAAAATAAAATAAAAATAAAAATAAAATAAAAATAAAAGAGGAGAGAGAGAGAGAGAGACATGTAATGTCCGTAAAAGACCCAGAGTAAACAGATCTTTCTTTAATTGAGACCCAATTTGCCATTATAGTGATGTGATTTTTAAGTAAACCAGCAACGAAATGGAAGTTATAGAAAATAATTAGATAAGCTATAAGCTGATTAATTTTGTGGGGCCAATTAAAATGATAAAACAAATGAGGCTGATTATGCTTTTATTTTCTTGCAATATATCCATTCAATTGGTTAATTTCCAAGAAAAAGGACCGGTATTTTGTTGCTGCAATCGAGCGTGCATCTTATTTATAAAAGGAAAATTATCATTTTTCCCTTTGAAATTTGTAAAAATTTACAAGAACCCGAAAGTTTTTAAAATATATCAATTTTCACCTGAAGTTCCTAAATTGTTTTAATATCGAGTGAAAACCCATACATAACTAATAATTTCGGATAAAAATTGATATATTTTTCAAATTTAATTGAATTTTAGTCAAACTTCAATTGAAAGAATCATAATTTTATTTTACTCCACCTTTAAACTATGGCAAAGTTCTTACACAATTCTCTCATTACTATAGTAGACAGCTTCAAAGAAAGGCTTGCTCCTTTACCAATGGAAATGCCCAAAAAGCCAAAAAATAAGGGGAAAAAACCAGTAAATCTATATGATTATATAAAGTAGAATTCCAAATCATAGTCTTCACTTTCAGTATTAGAATTACCTATTAGACTCAAACATATCCTCTATAAACCGATGAAAAGGGTCATTGTTCTTGTAAAATTACAAAACATCAAAAACATAAAATCAGCCAATTTAAGATTGGATTGGATTCACATATCTATGGGTAACAAAATTAAAAGGAAAAAAAAAAGAAAAAAAAAAAAGAAAAACCACCCAAAAACAAAATAAGAATTTAGTATTGAGTTGCCTCTAAGGAGTATGGTTTGATGGCAAAGGGCTTGGGAATTGGTTATCAGGTCCTGAGTTCGAGTCAGAGCTGTGTTTTTATAAAAAAAAAACCTACGACAGCAGAGGGTTTTACCTGCTTTACTTAAGTCTGGATCAGGTGATTTGACAGCGGAATTTCCAACAAAGGTTCAACATAGGAAAAGAGTGGTGCTTCCTTTCCGGTGAGCTCTCGTCGGCCGCCAAGCAAGAGAGGAGAAGGAGGAAAAAAAATTGAAAAAAGAAAATAGAAGAAAGAAGAAAGAAGAAAACTAGAGGGGATATGAGCGGGAAAAACAGAGGGGAGAGAGGAAAGTGGTGAATAGATAGATAGATAGATAGATATATATATATATATATATATATTATATATATATATATATATATATATATATATATATTCATTTCTTGTGATAATTGTTGCACTATCAATTTGCCAGAAAACAAAGTGATAGTGACATTGAACCTATTAATGAGTGTACGGCTGATTTTCGTCTCAGGGGCAATATCGGGATAGTGCTCCCCGGACAATCCTCCTTCAACCTTTAATTTATTTGTTTATGGGGAGACCAAAGGCAAATTTAGTAAAAGGTGAGAAAAACACACAGATTGACAAGAGAATTTTAACGTGGTTCGGCGGAGCGAATCCAGCCTACGTCCACGAGCACAAAACGATGGGGGTTATTTTTATTGCCAAAACTGACTCGACCGACCTATTTGAGCAAGGTCTGAATGAGTCCGAGCAGTTGAAAGAGTTTTACATGTTGTGCTTGCTTTCATTTATGTTACAAGTTTGCTATCTGAAAAATCCAACCCTTACAAATGAGATTACCTTCCCTTTATATACTAAGAAAGTGAGACATCGTTCCTCCAACTTTATGATGTTTCCCGCGTGGTCTCTGACTGATTGACGGGCGCTCTGCCCCAAGACTGCTTTCGCAGAAAGCAAACCTGCCGCCTGACGGTCAGTCACATCACTCTGTTTTCTCTACTGCCACACGCAACAATAATGATGACAGCCTGTAAAGTGCCTTTGAGAAATGACATGTATCGAAGGAAGAAATCAACCACTGTGATCTTCTGTCGGTTATCACGAGGTCGGCCAAATAACCTGCCGAGCTTCCCAAATGTTTCCGTCCTAAGCCAAAATACCCGAGCTCATCAACCTGCTCAAGGGGCATGATAGAACCGAACCGAGCCCCGATCTAATGTGGTTGGCCATAGCTCTGATGTAGTCGGTCTCTCAGACCGAATCATACTTCATTCTCTGGTAGGTCATTCTCAAGAAATCGGACCCGAGCTCCATGCCGATTTAAAAGAGCGACATACATCCTCTGACCCCTGGTCCACCGGATGAGGTGAATTCCCTTCTCTGCCCTTACCGAACTGTACAAAAGACTTAGCATCAGAAATCCCCATCAACATCTGTTCCCCAGTTCTCGGTTCCAACGAGCATACGAGTTGGTGCTAAGAACTACAAAAAATCTGAAGTAGCTGATCAGCTAACTGGTGGTCAGTCTTAGAAACAAAACAAAGAACTTCCTCGGACTTTGACCGAATCCTCCTTGGTCATTTCCATGTGTTCGGTCGGAGACTGGTGATGTTTTTCCAACTGACTTCTCAATTGAGTCAAATTTCTCTTTAGCCCTTATGATAGCCTCCCTTCGAGAACCGCAGGCCATCATATCTCCACAAATGCCCATTAAATCAACTTTAGGGTTTTACCCGAGCGTGCCACTTGTAAGAAGCTCATGGTCTTTGATGAGTGATAAATGTATCACTATTTCCCACTCATTTAACTTAATATTTTGTATAGTTTCTTGAGTTTTGTGAATATTTTGATGTGTTTTGTGTTATTTTGTAGATAGATGTAGGCACTGCATTTTTGCATATAAGTCCCTATGATGAGTCTCATTTGGAGACACTACCTTTTAAGTCACGGAGGTCACGGAAAATGGACATCGGAAGGGGAAATTCGGAATAAACAAGGTTCACTGTTTTCGTTCGTGCTGCGTTCGTGTATACGTTCGAACGCCAAACAGATTGCGGGCGTTCGTGCCGCGTTCGAGGAAGCGTTCGAACGATGTCGGTAATTCTGGTTTTGCTGCTAGCCTCACATCAAGCCCAATTTGCCCAAGCCTTGCCCAAACGCCCAAGCCCACTTAAAACACATATTTAACACATGGTAAAATCAAAACAAATCTAAAAATCACATACCAAATTAAAGTAAACATTAAAATCAATCACATATTTTAATTCCTTAATTAAGATATTCACCCACCAATTACACAAGATTCCTTCCTAACTAAACAAATCACATACTAAATTAAAAAAGATGTCATGCCTAATTAAAATCAATTATAACAAATTAAAGATATTGACTTCCTAATCTAAACCAAATTTGTTCCCCATCAATCTTTGACTTTCCTTGCTCAACACTAAATCAAATCCCTTCCTTGTGAGACAAGGTGAAGCCCTAGCCATTCTCTATATAAACAACCCCTAACCAAGACATGCATTCTCCTAGGGATGTACCCAACCTGAGCCGCTATATTTACTTGGCCACAAAGGAATGTTCCCTCTTTGTGTCATTCAATACAAGGCCATATGGGAGAAACTCTGACCTCATGCCATCAAATACCATAAAGCCTTGGTGGGACGTACCCAACCCCGATTCATCAAAATTACTTGGCCACAAAAGAATATTCCCTCCTTGTGTCATTCAATACAAGGCCATGAGGGATAAAATCTAACCTCATGCCAACAAACACCATAAGACCTAGGTGGGACGTACCCGACCTCGAGCCACTATAATAACTTGGCCACAAGGGAATGTTCATTCCTTGTGCCATTCAATACAAGGCCATAAGGAAGAAACTCCGACCCCATGCCAAAAAAATATTATAAGGCCTCGGTGGGACATACACGACCCCGAGTCATCAAAGTTATATTCGAGTCTCCGGGGGGGAAGATTCTCAACCCTTATCCATCCTTACAAACACTGGTAGTGGTGTTCTATCCAAGCTGTGTAAAACACTAATTTTGAATCTTACAATATAGACGTCCCGATGAACCGAGTTACGGACCGTAGGGGTGACCAATGCCATAAGAATAGTCCCTATGCTAGGAAAAACCCCAGCTTCGCAAAATCCACAAAGGCTTTCCTACCATCCTCGTGATATGCTTGGCGAGTCCGAAATGGGTTGGCCAGTGCCACATAGGCATTTCCTTCCTCATACTAGGCACATCCCGAGGCTTCAAACACCACGAAGGCCCTTGGCATTTCCTTATGCTATGCACCTCCAACACTAGGCGGCGAGTACTGTGGGGGAATTTTTCCTCCCCATATGATGTGAACCCGATGGTACCAAGGTACCTTAACTGTCCTCAATTCATGGAAATATGGTTACTTGGGGGCGACAAATGCCACGCTGGCCCTCCCATCAACCATGCAAGTTTTACCATGAGGCGTCGAATGATACGTAGGCCTTAGCGTTATATCCCTCAAAGGTGTAAGTCATTGGGTACCAAAACTCTGTCCGGACGATTTGGTAATGACATTGTGGACTAGCGTGCCACGGGGGCTCGCATCTTCTCCATATACCTCACGCCCCTTAATTTGTCCAGGTAAAGAGTATTTCATAAAAATATTAAACAAGTCTTTCTCATCCAAATAACAAACAAACATAGAAGAACAAGTCTCAATTTGAAAGGGTAAAGCCCTATTTATATTTCTGGGATCTATTGTCCTTCTTACAACTCTTTGAGGGCATTTTAACAGAGGCTCTATTGGAAATATCTTCTCAGCATATCAACGTTATATGTCGTTTTGAGCTGGGCACCATCCAACTACTCCAGGTGATATGAACCTGACCGAATGACTTCAGCAACTCTGTAAGGCCTTTCCCACTTGGCTCCCAAGGAGCCCTCCTCTATCTATCTTATGTTCAGGGTCACATGTCTTAAAACCAAGTCTACGGGGTGAAAGGCTTGTACTCGGACCATCTTGTTGTAGAAGCGTGTCATTTTTTGCTGATACGCTGCCATTTTGAGTGTCGACTTCTTTTTTTTTTTTTTACTAGGTCGAGGTTATGTCTGATGAGTTCTTCACTTTATCCTTCCTCAAAGTGATGTACTCGATGGGTCGTCATCCCAATCTTTGATGGGATGCCTGCCTCATATCCGTATGCTAAGGAAAAGTGGGTTTCTCTTCTGGAGTCCTTATAAGTCATCCGATGTGACCATAATATCTCTGGTAGCTCCTCAACCCATAGACCTTTACATGACCCGAGACGTGCCTTCAAATTATTCTTTATGGTCTTGTTCACTGCCTCTACTTGCCCGTTTAACTTTGAAGCAAACCTTAAAACTATCTGGAGATCCTCACAAAGTTTCCTGAAGCCCATGCTATCAAACTACTTTCCATTATCGGTGATGATAGCCTTGGGAGTCCCAAATCGACGTATGACTTTCTTCTTTGTTATTGTGGATAATGGCTCAACCTTTACCTATTTGGTAAAATAATCAATTGCCACGATCACGAATTCTGCCTTACCCCGGCCGCAGGCATAGGTTTGATAATATCCAGTTCCATTGAGAGAATGGCCATAGACTTGACAAAGTGGTTAGCTGATCGGCCGACTAGTTAGGTACATTGGCATTCCTTTGACACCCATCAAATGCTCGGGCAATCTTGACCCCGTCCTGATGCATTTTTGGTCAGAAGAAACCTTGTTTGAGCGCTTTGTGGACGATTAACTTTCCATCAGAGTGGCTTCTATAAATTTCCTAATGGATTTTTTTGCACATAGTTTGCCTCATCGGGCCTCAGACACCTAAGATACATCATCATTTAACCCCTCTGGTACAACACCCTATCTATCAAGCAAAATCGTGTGCTTTGGTATTTAAGTTTCCTTGCCTCTTTCTTATCTTCCGATAAGTCCCCCGCTTCTAAGTACATCTTGATTGGGTCTATCCAGGTCAGTTTGGTCTCAACTTCCACCTCCACCATGCTTTTTTCTCCTACACTTTTCGGTTCCAAAATTTCCAAGGAGATGATCCGAGAAATTTTTGACTTGATGGACAACACAAGTCGGGCCAATGAATCTGCCTGTTGATTGTTCACTCGTCCGATTAGCTCAAATGTCACGTCCCACATTCCTCGAGTGAACTTTCTCACTTCCACGAGGTAAGCTATCATGCTAGTTTCCCTTGCTGGAACTCGTCATTCAGTTGCTGGACAGCCAACTGTGAGTCACTTATCAACACCATATTTTTGTTAGTCTCTAAGACATGCCACAAGATCCTAAATATGATTTTATGTGTGAAATAACCAAGTAAAGTGGCGGAAACACTTACATTGATTTGGAGAAAATTTTGAAATTTATTTGGATGAAGCTCCAAGCTTGTTGTTTGTCCTTGGGTGAGTTTCCCTATCACCTCAAATGACTCCTCCAAGTGCTAGCTTTGAAGAAATTTTGAAGCAAAAATTTCACACCCAAGAGATAAGCAATCGGCCAAAGGTAGGAGAAGAAGAGAGAGTTGTGTTGTTTTCCAAAAACTTGGTTGTTGTGTGTTTAAAGATGCATTTAATATTAAGCCAACTACTTCCATCAAGTTTAGACATTTGATGTAAGTGATGTGGTCCACCACATTTTAAATTCAAAATTTAAGTTGGCTTCTTCAACACACAACTTGACTTGGGCCTACAAAGTCACATACAATTTTATCGGGTTCGTTTAATTCCGAATAAATGAATTTACCGATGCGCCATAATTAAATCAAATTTAATTAAATAATTATGCCTAGCAAAATTATTACGATAGTCGCTTTCGAATTAATTCTAAATTAATTCGTTTGCCCGAATTAAAATCCAATTTTAATTTCGTATTGAAATCCGATTTCAATTAATATATCCGATATATTATTTTAGCCACAAATAAATAAATTAAATAGAAAAATCCAATTTAACTATTAAATTTATTTTATCTATTAATTCTAAATTAATCGTGTTCTCTCTTCTATACTAATTTAATCTCAGATTAATTCTTGCCGCAATTAATCCCAAATTAATTTTCTCTATCATAATTAATCCCAGATTAATTCTATCTGAGTCAAATATCATTGGTGAATTTTTTAGAAGCGACCCAAGATATTCCTGGATATGTTGGTAGTAAATACGGTTATCGGACTATCCGAACACATGCGTACCCCGTACCATGTTCTCACTGATTTAAAAGACATGGTTAACTTCTAGCAAAGCACCCTGCCTACCCAATTCTCCATAAATATTCGCCGAGTAATATCATCTGTATCAGGCGTAGTAATACTAATATAATGTAATGCGTAATACGGTCCAGTATCGGATGTCACATGCTAGGCCTAGGGCTGGCTCTGTGTCTGCCCAATACGAAGCATACATCGGATCCCGAGTAACTAATCTCTGTAATCAAGAAGTCATGACCTAGTCATACTATCCCGATAACTGCAACTTTTAAGAGTACTAGTTCCGTATCCTGTGTGACCATCATCTCCATATGACTGAAGTGGCACTCCTATCTTGACATCACATCCAATGTACTATGATTCTCAGTAAACCCAATACAGGCATACACAGAACCTTTTAAAGCTCCAGGCAACCCATACTAAAGTAAACTGATTGTCGCAAGTAATTGCGACATAAGTCTCAGGTTAAAGATCACATACACCTACCCTGATTCGGATTCCCATAGACACATAGTCATACTACCAATGGGATTCCGATTGGGTCTATCTAGAGCAAACTATTCCCGGTCCAATGGCTAACAGAACCTCTTATTACACTTGCATAAGTATCCAATACCTAAATATATGAGAACTATATCGTTAAGTTTCCATAACGCGCACAATTTTAATACTAGTCTATTCCGTATTATCAATGTCAGTCTCGATAATACTTCGACTATGGATATTTAATGATTAAACTGTTCGTGGATTAGTATTGTCTCTTATCTTATTAATCTGATTTTATCATAAGGACTTTTATCATTTATATATATCCAAGTAATCCAATTACAATAATGATAAAATAGCAATTTCCTTTTGTCACATAGTTAATTTGTACAAAAACATAATATTCTTTACAAATAGTGATGCTTTGGGTCATAATTGTCCAACAATCCCCACTTGGCCTATAACCAATCACTCAAGTATCTAACACCTGAACTATGTACATGTCGCTCAAACTTTTGCTGAGATACAGCCTTCGTCAGTGGATCTGCAATGTTATCATCTGATGCGATCTTTTCGATCTTCACATCGCCATGATGTATGATCTCACGAATCAGATGAAATCATCAAAGTACATGCTTGGATCATTGATGAGACTGTGGTTCCTTAGCTTGTGCGATAGCCCCATTATTGTCACAATACAAAGGTACGGGCTCAGCTGCTAACAAAACTACTCCTAATTCAATTAGGAATTTATGGATCCAAACTGCTTCTTATGCTGCCTCAGCTGCAGCAATATATTCTGTTTCTATTGTTGAATCGGCAACAGTCTCTTACTTGGAAAATTTCCAGCTCACTGCTCCGTTGTTCAAACAAAAAATGTACCCTGATTGCGACTTACAGTTGTCTTTGTCGATTTGGAAACTTGCATCGATGAACCCAGTCACCTCAAGTTCTCATTCCCCATAGACTAAGAAAGCAACTTTAGTTCATCTAAGATACTTAAGGTTGTTCTTTACAGCAATCTAATGACCATCACCTGGATCGGCCTGATAGCGACTGCACATGCTCAAAACATATGAGACATCAGGTCGCGTACATATCATGGCGTACATGATTGATCCAACTACTGAAGCATACAGGATCCGAATCATTGCATCTCTTTCATCTTGAGTTTTAGGACACATATCCTTCGATAGAGAGACGCCATGTGATACCGGAAGCAGCCCCTTCTTGGACTGATCCTTGTTGAATCTCTTCAACATTTTGTCAATGTACGAGCTCTGGGAGAGTGCCAGCAGCTTTCTAGATCTATCTCGGTAGATCCTTATTCCTATAATAAAAGCTGCCTCTCCCAGGTCTTTCATGGAGAATTTTAATGAAAGCCAAGCTTTCACCAATTGTAGCATGGGAATGTCATTTCCAAGAAGCAATACGTCATCAACGTATAGGACAATGAATGTCATTGTGCTCCCACTATCCTTTTTATAGACACAAGAATCATCTTCATTTTGAATGAAACTGTATTCTTTTATGATTTCATCAAAACGATGGTTCCAAGAACATGATGCTTGCTTTAATCCATAAATGGATCGGTTTAACTTGCAAACCTTGTTTGCATGTCTTAGTACAACAAAACCATCAGGTTGTTACATATAAACATCCTCCAAAAGATTTCCATTAAGAAAAGTGGTTTTGACATACATCTGCCATATTTCATAATCGAAATATGCAGCAATAACAAACATTATCCGGATGGATTTAATCATGGAAATGGGTGAAAAGGTTTCATCGTAATCGACACCATGTCTTCTTTTTGAAGACCCATTTACAACCAATGGGCTTATTGCCTTCTGGTACATCAACCAGTGTCCAAACTTGGTTGGTATACATGGAATCCATTTTGGACTTCATGTCTTCTTCCATAAAGCGAAGTCAATACCTTATATCGCTTCCTCATACGTAGCCGATTCATCTTCCTCAATAAGATTAATGTCTACATGAGGTGAGATCAGAAACCCATACCTCTCAGGTTGTTTTCTAACTCTCTACGACTTACGCGGTTCTTGTGTGTCAGAAGATTATGGAACAGTCTCATCCCTGATGGACTATTCGTGTTCTGTGAGTGGGTCGGTGCCAGGAACAATATCACTTTGATTTTCATCGAGTTCTACTTTTCTCTCACTTATCACTGCATTCATGAATTCCTTTTCTAGGAAAATTGCATGAAGAGCAACAAATATTTTTTCTCTTGTGGGTTGTACAAATAATATCCTTTTGTTTCCTTAGGATAACCTACAAATAGGCACTTATCTGATTTGGGTTCTAGTTTGATACTATCCAAACGTTTAACATATGCCCATCATCCTCAAATCTTCAGGAATAAGAAACCCGGTTTCTTTCCTGTCCATATTTCATATGGAGTCTGTTCAACAGACTTTGACGGAACCTTATTCAAAATAAGTATTTCAATATTTAATGCGTATCCTCAGAAGGAAATCGGTAGCTCTATTCGACTCACCATTGACCTTACCATGTCCAATAAAGTTTGGTTTCTCCGTTCGGACACACCGTTCAATTGAGGTGTTCTGGAGGAGTCCACTGTTAAAGAATACCATATTCTTTCAAGTAATCTTGAAACTCATTGCTTAAGTATTCTCCACCACGGTTCGACTGCAATGTTTTAATACTTTTGCCAGTCTGTTTTTCTACTCTTGTCGAAACTCTTTGAATTTCTCAAAAGTTTCCGACTTGTGTTTCATAAGATACACATAACTATAACGTGATGCATCATCCGTAAATGTTAAGAAGTATTCATATCCACCTCTAGCCTGGCTAGACATGGGCCCGCATATGTCACTATGAATGAGGGCTAACAGTTCTGTGGCACGTACATCTTCACCACTAAAAGGTGTTTTAGGCATTTTGCCTAACAAACAAGATTCACAGACATCATATGAATTAGGATAAAATCTGTCCAAGTATCCATTCTTCGAAAGTTTGGATATACGAGTTTTGTTAATGTGTCCCAAACGACAATGCCACAAATAAGTCTCATCTGTTTTACTCAATTTGAGCTTTTTGTTTGTCATGTTATATATTTGAGATTCGTTTATATTCAAAATATAAAGACCATTATTCACATCTACTGTACATATCTCAAAATCATCTTTATAAACAAAACACCCAGTGTTCATAAATACAAAGGTATACCCACATCGAGTTAAACTAGATACAGAGATAATATTCCTAGTCAAACTAGGTACAAAATAATAGTCGCCTAATGTAAGTACATGCCCTGATGGCAGATTCAAAACATAGGTGCCAACGGCCAAAACAACGACTCTCATCCCATTTCTGACTCACAGGTCGATCTCCCCTGAAGTCAATCTTCTGCTAATTTGCAGATCCTGCACATCAGTACATATGTGAGTACCACATCCAGTATCAAAAATCCAATTTTTAAAATTGCTAGTGGACATGTTTATTTCAATAACAAACATGCCTGAAGCCGGAGCCTTGCCCGCCTTCGCTTCCTTCAAGTTTTCCTTGAACATACGGCAGTCACGCTTCCAGTGACCCTGTTTTCCACAGTGTAGGCAGACGTCTTGGGATTTGTCATTTGTCTTCCCAGAAGACTGTGATAATTGAGCCTTGCCCTTCTTCTTCTTCTTCTTCTTCTTCACACACCCAGAAGTCTTCGGCCAAGCCTTGGGCTTCTTGGATGTCGAAGTAAGATGTGCCTCATGCTTCTTGCCTTTCAGAAGCTCTGGCTCTGCCTCTTTCAGAATAGCAATTAACTCTCCAAGAGTTTTCTCTTGGTTTATCATATTATATTTCATGACGAACCCGCCTCAGCAGTCGGGCAGAGACTGTAAGATCAAATCTATGGAAGTCTCGGCCTCGAAGGTAATGCCCAGCTGACTCAGTTGTTCGATGTCAGCAATCATCTGTGACACATAGTGTTCGACAGATGTACCCTCTGACATACGAGAGCGAAAGAGCTTTTCTGTAAATCATACTTCTGAGATCTAAGATTAGATATATGAAGATCTTTCAACTTCAACATCATCGCATAAAGATCCAACCACTTGTTCTGACAACGAAACTGAAGATTCATTGCAGTAAGCGTAACAGATTGATCAGTAAAGTTATCATCACGGTGAGTCTTCCAAAGCTCATGCTCTACTGGCTGCTCAAGTCCAGGCTCAGGCCCTAGAGGTCTCTCTATTACATAGAGCAACTTCTCAGCTCCCAGGATTATCCTGAGGTTCATTTCCCAATCTGGAAAATTTATGCCGTTAAAGACATTCTCACCCATGATTATGTCTCTAACACTTATCTTTCCAGCCATTTTGATTGCTATAGTCCAACTATCCAATCAAATGTTTCGGGTATACTCAAATGCAATGGTTACTATAGTCCAACTATATAACCAACTACAAATGGAGTAGTGTTGAGTACAGTCTAACTGTTCAAAGAAAATAATAAATGAATAATATTAGTCCAACTAATATATATAATAATGAAAAGTAATAATAATAGAGCACGCATATTAGCGAGTATTAAACGAAATTGTAAATTTAATACTAGCCTCCCACTAATTTTCTGCAAGCCTTTAACCCTCAGTTAAGTACTCGGGAAACTTAGTTTCCTAGTGGGCTAGGATCCCGTTAAATAATACACAACCTTGAATTTGGCCAATAAGCTGTATAAAATTTAACTAGGTAGATCTCTAAGATCAATTGGATCCCATCCAATTCCTAGATCCGGTAGGTGGAAATCCAAATCTGAAACATATATATAATATTTCCTAACTTGTTTCCTCTAAATCAACTAAGCCTTGGCTTTGGCTCAACAAGCTTAATGATTCCAGTGAAGCGCGACCCATTGACAGTGGGAAAACTTTGTAATCCATGTCGATGAACATGAGTGACCTTGACTTTGGCCAACAAGTCACAACTGCCCAAGACATGCGATATTAACAAAGCTTTCATGTTTCAAACACATCCGCGATAGACAATGATCTTGACTTTGGCCAACAAATCAAAGCCAATCTTGGATCTTGAGAGAGAACCAATCAATGGAAGGAAACGCTTAATATTAAATGCGAGGGTGTTTTCATAAATTGGCAACCAATTTATTATCTTTGATTAGGTCTCATCATGCACCCTTAAACATGCATTCTAAAAGCATAATAAGGCGCGATAAATAAATATAATAATGATATGCGGTTGAATATTCACATTTTGTTCCTAGAACAAATCTCTCTATTTTCTTTTTCTTTCTCCCGCTAGCACTGTACATTCTTTTATATACCCAATTACATAACACTATAAGAAACCTCATTTACATTGAGGGGAATTTGTGAGAAGAGAAATACAATGAGAATAAGAGGTGATAGGCTAGACACGCAGGTCCAATTTCAAATAAATACAATATTTACAATAATTTCCAAAATTGCCCCCACCCCTCTAATATCCATCTGATATATATTATCCAAACAAATACATCCAAAAATTCACAATAGCATATTGTCAATCAATGTAATCCAATTAATTAATTCTTCAATTAATGACCATCCAATGTTCATACAACGATTTGATTAGCGCGAGGCCAACTCGTTTAAGAATAAATACTCAAAGTAAGTATTCTTGAATTATATCGAACTACAATATTAAATCCGATTTAAATTATATTCAATACTAATTCAAGTTTAATTCCAAATTAAAAAATTACACTTATTATATTATAATAATGCCTTTTTAGACTTGGATTCCAAATCCAATCCTAACGGTCTCAAAGGCCCATTTAGCATCCAAGGCCCATTCTATTAGGTCCAATGGGCTTTAATTAATTTTTAGGCATGAATTTTTCGCCATTATGGATCAAACCCATTATGCCTTGGCCCATTTAGGAATCACCCTGTGCCATAAATTAATTTTTGTCCATTAGGCCCAATTAGAAAATGAAAGGCATTGCCCTTTATACTGAATTATGTAGTCCATTGGCCCATTAATTTTTGCCCATTGGCCCATTGCCCTTTATACTGAATTATGTAGTCCACACGAGATCCCAGTCGCCGAACTTCTTGAGATAAAGTGCGAGGCCGGGATGATCTTTATGGTGGTTGAGGCGATTGTTGTGGTTGTGGTGCAGGTGTAGAAGAAGATGATCTGGCATGAGCTTGTCTCTTTGTATGGAATTGCTGGATGATGCGGGCTGTTATTGCAGTTGTGGGCTCAGTCGTGGGTACTTGAGGGAGAATGAGTGTCTTGGCTGTGGGTATTAGAGTGAAAATCAGTGTTTCGGCCGTGGGTTGCGTGGTCTCGGCCGTGGGTTGAGATGGGAAAAATTGAGGGAGATGATGGGAGTTTGTACCTTGTTAGTGTGATTTGATGAGTTTAGAAGACTTTGGTTGATGGTTTGGTGTTTGGAGGGTCGGATTTTCAGAGGAAAGTTGAGAGGAAATGTAGAAAATTGGAATAAGAAGTAAGGAATCTGTGCGGCGGCTGCTGGTTTAAGTCCATATATCGAACTCGCGTCGCGACGCCAAATTCCTTCTTGCGTCGCGACGTTCGGTTTTAAGGTTAGGGTTTGTCTCTTGAGGCTTCTGTGTCGTGACACGCAGGGTTTTCGTGTCGTGACGCTGGATTTTTTTTATTTTTTTTTGGCAAAACCAAGTCTTTCGACGAATAAATACACTGGGACGCGTCTCAAGATCTGACTCCTTACTCGGTTGTCTTTACTGGATTAACTTTATATCCTCGTGATTTTGTCAAATTTATTTTGTTGAAAATCCCGCTTGCACTGGCTTGCTTTGTCCTAAAATATTCCGTCTTTATTTTTCCCTGCAAAAATAACACAAAATTAAAAAAATTCTACAATATTTATACACAAAATAATAAAAATTAAAATAAAATTATTGCATGGGTTGCCTCCCTGCTAGCGCTAAATTTTTCACCTTCAGCCAGAAGTGACAGAAATCCATCTGTCAAGGAGGTTTCAACGTCGTTTTGGATGTCCGATTAAAGACATTCTCATTGATGAGCGGAAAATATATCAATATTTACCGCCCCTTTTACTTAATATTTTGTTTAGTTTCTCGGGTTTGATGAACGTTTTGATGTGTTTTAGTTTATTTTGCAGATAAAATAATATTGGGACACAATGAATTATTTGGATGAAATGTGGGTCAAATAAGGGCAAAAATTGGACTTGACATATTAATTTTGGAGATTGGAAACTTGAAAGGGCGTTTTAACGAAGTACAGTTTTGGAAATTCCAATTTTGCGCATCTGTCGTATTGTGGGCATAACTTTTTACTCCGATATTGGATTGAGCTGCTTCAAGTTCCAGATTAAAGAAGACTCAATGATCTACAACGTTGAAAGACAATATAATTTCGAATTCTGAAGATTTCATGCCCGAAATTGATGAACCATCCAAAAGTGTGTTGTGTGTAATTATTAAAGTCACTTTCAATCATTTTCAAAGCAAAAAATAAATTAATAAATAAATAATAAAAATTATCAAATCATCACCAAACATGATAAGAGATTAGTGGAGCAATTAATAATGGATTTGGTGGAGTAATTAGTGGAGCAATTAATAATTGATTTGGTGGATGATTTGATGGAGGCAAAATTTTGCCTATAAATATCAAGCCATTTTCATTTGTAAAATTCATACTTTCTTCTAAGGAATTCCTTAAGAATACTAAGAAGATTGTATCTTGTTTGTTTATTTATAGCTTTCAGTAATTAATTTCCGCTTTTGAACTTTCTTTTCTTTACTTTTCAGTTTTACTTTCCGCAATTTACTTTTACGCACAGTACTTTTCTTTCTTTAATTTTCATTTTTTTACTTTTCAATAATGAGGAGGTAACTCCCTTTTGCTAGGGTAAAAGGTAAAACTTTTATTACTAATATTTAGATTAATCTCCCTTAATTATAATATATAACTAGTTAAAACCTGACTTAACGAGGATACCGCCATATTGGTCGGTTGGTAATTATTTAAATTGGTTTTAACCTGACTAAACTGGATACCGCCTGATTGGTCGGTTGGTAATTAATTATTAATTTGACTTAATTTGGATACCGCCTATATGGCTGGTTGGTAATTATCATGCATAGTTAATATATTATATTAAGGGAGATATAAAAATAGAAGTAATAAAAGTGGATCCTTTTACCTCAGCATTTTCTTTTATTGTACTTTTACTTTATTTACTTTTCAGCAATTTACTTTCAGCATTTACTTTTCAGCAATTTACTTTCAGCATTTACTTTTCAGCATTTAATTTTTTCAGTATTTAATTTCAGCATTTACTTTCCGTCATTTACATTTCAGCAATTTACTTTTCAGCATTTACTTTATGTCTTTTATTTTATTTAAGTTTTTACTACCCGTAAATATGTGTCATAACTAAGCCAGTTATCTGGGGTTGTGATGAAATCCAATATCACCGGTTTATAAGGGGTTATTTTATAGTTTGGGTAATTTAAAGGTTTACTTATTAAGTCTTAAGCTTAATGCGTCTTGTTAAATTGGCCACTAATAAGATTGATATGGTAAATCTAAAATAAACTTGACAAAGGAAATTTATGTTTCAGCCTTAGACATAATAGCCCACGATCTTCCTTGAGGATAGATAACCCTTTAATAGATTTCCTTACAGGATAGACATATACCTATCGGGCGGGGGTAGCCATAATTGAAATTTAATCCTAATGAATCCAGGTAATTTGGTTGACATAGACATATGGTTCTGTTGATGGTGTTTTCATGCACTATGTTATTTAAGCAGCACGACAGGGGTAAAAAAGGTAATTCACTTCTCAGTCAAGATCATTAATGCCGACCCGACCACTAAGAGCCAAACAGTAAGTGACCGAGCATTTTATGATCGGTAGCCGAGCACTTGGGTTTAGATGACCGGGCAATTATTAGATCGGTAGCAGCATTCTTAGTTCAAAATACCATTGTGACCGACCTCATGAAGACCGAGCACATGGAGAGGCGTGCTCAGGAAGATAAGGCATCATGTTTTTACGGATAAAGATAATAAGTTATCCTACTTTCATGGGGTAAACTAGTAAGTCATTGTCCTAGTATGATAAAGGAAGTGAATGTAGTTTTTGACTAGGAATCCTTATGGGAAAGGGAAATTGTTTCAACTAGGAAACCCTTGTAAAAGAAGGAATCTTATTTCTGCACTATTATAAATAGGAGGGTAGAGTATGCTTAAGGAGAGAGAATAAAAAGAGAACCAATATCAGGATGAGAATGATCAAGCTCTGACTTGTAAAACACAAAAAGAGATCTGAGAAATGTGTTTGAGTAATAAAAATACATCATCATGTTTGTGTCCATGGACGTAGGTCGGATCCAAATCCACCGAACCACGTTAAATCCCCTTGTTGATTGGTGTATTTATCTATTTTCTGCTAAATTTGCCTTTGGTCCCCTATAACCAAACAAATTCACTATTGAAGGAGGATTTCCTCGGGAGTAATATTCCCATATTACCCTGAGACCAAAATCCACCGTCAACAGTTGGCGCCGTCTGTGGGGAACTCAACAAAAAGCGGTTCGCGTAGTAAGAGGATGGCAGAAGGCGGAAATCACCAATCGTCGGGGAATCCAGCAACAGATTGGATGAAGAAGATAGAAAAAAACATAAGGATGGACATGGAGGATAGTCAGACCCTTCTAAAAACCATGATGGACCGACTGTAGAGAATGGAAGGGGGGAACCGCGAGAAGCCTGAAACCAGAGCTAATCAAAGAAGAGGTGAGATAGCAGATGGAAAGAGGGTTGTGGATACAAGTGAGGACGATGGACCTAGGAGAAGGGGGCCTTACGGGATAAAATCCATAGTTGTGGAAAAAAGTTCACAAGCAGAGGACACATGGGAAGAAGAAGAAGAGAGACTTTCGACAGATTCCTTTTATGATACTCTCCGCTACACTAGAAGAGGAGACACAGAGTACGACGAAACTGTGCGGGAGATTCCAAGGTGTAAGGAACATCGCACCCGGGGCAACAGACATGAAGAAGAGCACAGAAGGCGACATGGCGGCCCGAATAGCGAGGTAAAATCTTGGTTAAAGAAAGAGATGGACAAGTGGAGGACAAGCCTCAAAACAGATACATGAAACACCCGGGAATGGATCGGGATCACATGCGGAAGTCAGAAGGCAGCCCGCAGCTGCTTTGCAACTCTCTCACGAGAAACCCTCTGCATTAAGGAGGGTACCAAAAAACGGCAGAGGAATGAAGACGGAGGAAAAGCCAGTGGAGATCCTAGTCCTCGGCCAAACAGAATAGCCCGGCTAGTGGCGGCTGAGGAATTATAAGGGATAAAACTTTTCGGACCGGGAAAAAACATAAAGATAGGGGGAGGTTTGGACAAGACCCTGAGACAGAGCCTACTAGAATGTCTAAAAG
The DNA here is from genome assembly GCA_019454045.1 of Zanthoxylum bungeanum. Lineage (NCBI taxonomy): Eukaryota > Viridiplantae > Streptophyta > Magnoliopsida > Sapindales > Rutaceae > Zanthoxylum > Zanthoxylum bungeanum. The sequence goes on along the minus strand of SKCR01037036.1, from coordinate 53,814 downwards.
AGTCTCTGGACATCTTCAAACGGGGGACATACTCAACGCCCATTACAGAGGACAGTTGGCGCCGATGCCACTTCAATCATCGGCTCGGGGCTGGAGTTCATTCCTCCGAGGCCACTTCAACAATCGGCTCGGGGCTGGAGTTCGTTCTCCGAGGCCTCTTCATCGGCTCGGGGCTGGATCTCGTTCCGCCGAGGCTGCTATACTATTCGACTCAGGGGTCGGGTTACATCCCACCGAGTTGTGCTTATTGGCCTGGGGACGGAACATTCCCCCAGAACCAAATGTCTCTTTAACTCGGGGTCCTCAGAATATTCAGGGACATACTCGATGCATAGGATCCGTGAGAAGCATAGTACGTGGAGGGATGATACCCCTGTGGCGATTGCTTAATCCAGTGTTACCGAACATAAGGAGGAACATGCCCTTAATGTGTCGAGCACTCTTTTGATCCTCACTTACCCGATGTAATGGATCCGTGGGAAAGCATAGCACGGGGGATGATGATGCCCCTGTGACGATTGCTAACTCCAGTGATGCCGGACCTAAGGAGGAATATACCCTTAGTATCCCGGACACTCTTTGATCCATTCATCATTTGGATCCAAGAGAGGCGCAGCATGGGGATGCGTTACGCCCCTATAGCGTGTGCCTGCTCTAGTGTGGTAAGGAGGAGCCCTCGTACAATACACAGGCTCCACAGTGACCCGACGTATAGAGGATGTGCCCTTACCATTCAAACGCTCTCCTGATCCAAATCCTGGTTCGCCGGGATACTGAATTGAAAGATTCAGAATTGTGTTTTGGAGACCTCGGGCAGGACGCTGTTTTGAGGCATCCGTGTTGTTGTTTTAGTTGCGAAACGTTTTATTTTGGGACAAGCGCTAAGTCGCCCCCGCCCTTTAATTTTATTTTTCAAAGTTTTGTTTTCGTTTTCCACTGGTCTGGTAGGGGGACGCCAGTGCCGGACTCAGTAGGGCCTCAAAAGGTTGATTCATTTCCCTTCTGAATAAATCCAACCTGATTAATCTGTTCGAGGCTGGATTCGTTCCGCCGAGGCCACTTGATTAATCGGCTCGGGGCTGGATTTTGTTCCGCCGAGGCCAATTTGTTTTTCTCAGCTCGGGGTCGGGGTACGTCCCACCGAGTCAGCCCTTCGGACTGGGGACGTAACATTCCCCCAGGTCCAAGTGCCTTCTCAGCCCGGGGTCGGGGTACGTCCCACCGAGTCAGTCCTTCAAACTAGGGACGTAACATTCCCCCAGGTCCAAGTGCCTTTCTCAGCTCGGGGTCGGGGTACGTCCCACCGAGTCAGCCCTTCGGACTGGGGACATAACATTCCCCCAGGTCCAAGTGTATTTCTCAGCTCGGGGTCGGGGTATGTCCCACCGAGTCAGCCCTTCGGACTGGGGACGTAACATTCCCTCAGGTCCAAGTGCATTTCTCAGCTCGGTTTCGGGGTACGTCCCACCGAGTCAGCCCTTCGGACTGGGGACGTAACATTCCCCCAGGACTAAGTGCCTTTATCAGCTCGGGGTCGGGGTACGTCCCACCGAGTCAGCCCTTCGGACTGGGGACGTAACATTCCCCAGGTCCAAGAGCCTTTCTCAGCTGGGGGTCGGGGTACGTCCCACCGAGTCAGCCCTTCGGACTGGGGACGTAACATTCCCCCAGGTCCAAGTGCCTCTCTTCTCTCGGGGTCGGGTTACGTCCCACCGAGTCTACCTCTTTTGGACTGGGGACGTAACATTCCCCAGGTCCAAGTGCATTTCTCAGCTCGGGGTCGGGGTACGTCCCACCGAGTCAGCCCTTTGGACTTGGGACGTAACATTCCCCCAGGTCCAAGTGCCTTTCTCAGCTCGGGGTCGGGGTACGTCCCAACGAGTCAGCCCTTCGGACTGGGGACGTAACATTCCCCCAGATCCAAGTGCCTCTCTTTATTCAGGGTCGGGTTACGTCCAACCGAATCAGCCCTTCGGACTGGAGACGTAACATTCCCCCAGATCCAAGTGCCTCTCTTCATTCGGGGTCGGGTTGCATCCCACCGAGTCAGTCCTTCGAACTGGGGACGTAACATTTCCCCAGGTCCGAGCATCTCTCACAGCTCGAGACAGGATCACATGCCACCGAGCACATCATCGTTAGCTCAGAGGCAAAATTTTCTCCTCATAATCGAGATTGGATCAGTCAGGGGTCATGACCTCTAAATCTCTGGTACATATATTACAGATGAGGAATCATTTTTAGTTTGGACAACAAGAGGAACTTCATCTCCTGATGGAACAACCCAAGTAAGCAATTTGCTTAGAGGTGGAGAATCGTTCTGAATAGGGTCAGTATCTCCAATAACCGAGGATATGAAGATAGAAACAGAAGACTTAGTTGATGGCGAAGGCAATTTCTCTGTCATTTCTGGAGCGACCACCAGCAAGGTGATCAGCACACCATCTTTATATAGTTCCTGGCACCAACTTGCATACTCGTTGGAACCGAGAAATAGGGGACAGATGTTGATGGTGTTTTCAGGCACTATGTTATTTAAGCAGCACGACAGGGGTAAAAAAGGTAATTCACTTCTCAGTCAAGATCATTAATGCCGACCCGACCACTAAGAGCCAAACAGTAAGTGACCGAGCACTTTATGATCGATAGCCGAGCACTTGGGTTCAGATGACCGGGCAATTATTAGATCGGTAGCAGCATTCTTAGTTCAAAATACCATTGTGACCGACCTCATGAAGACTGAGCACATGGCGAGGCGTGCTCAGGAAGATAAGGCATCATGTTTTTACCGATAAAGATAATAAGTTATCATACTTTCATGGGGTAAACTAGTAAGTCATTGTCCTAGTATGATAAAGGAAGTGAATGTAGTTTTTGACTAGGAATCCTTATGGGAAAGGGAAATTGTTTCAACTAGGAAACCCTTGTAAAAGAAGGAATCTGATTTCTGCACTATTATAAATAGGAGGGTAGAGTATGCTTAAGGAGAGAGAATAAAAAGAGAACCAATATCAGGATGAGAATGATCAAGCTCTGACTTGTAAAACACAAAAGAGATATGAGAAGTGTGTTTGAGTAATAAAAATACATCATCCTGTTTGTGTCCGTGGACGTAGGTCGGATCCAAATCCACCGAACCACGTTAAATCCCCTTGTTGATTGGTGTATTTATCTGTTTTCTGCTAAATTTGCCTTTGGTCCCCCATAACCAAACAAATTCACTATTGAGGGAGGATTTCCTCGGGAGTGATATTCCTATATTGCCCTGAGACCAAAATCCACCGTCAACAGGTTCAATTGGGTTAAACTGGGTATTTGCGTCTGACCATCGACATAGGCTTTCCCATAATTTCGTGTTCTAAGTTAGTAAACCGATTTATTACACAAACATAAAATAATCACTTCATCTTTTAAAAGATATTAGAAAGATTCACAACCCTAGATCTTTTAGTCTTTTATTATTTTCCTTAGTATTTTCTTTTGTTTATTTTATTTATTTTAATTCAGGAAAACCACATTCAATTAACCAATCAAACAATCATTCTCTTCTCCATTTAATTAGATATTTGTAAATAAATAGATTCAACAATTAATAACAACAGTAGGAATTAAGTCCTCGTGGGATCGATATTTTTATACTACTTGAACGATATGTGCGCTTGCGTTATACGTATGTGTTTACACCGGTCACCCATGTGTGTTGCTTTTGAAGGGTCTCTTCAAACGGTAAAGTGGCAAAAAGAGTTTTGTCTCATTCAATTCTTGTGCCACCTTTTTAATCTTTATCGCTCCAGTGGTTCCTGAAAAGAAAGAAAGAAAATCAGGAGGTCTCGTATGGTGTTTGACTTTGAATGGAAGTTCCATTTTGTCAAGCTTCTGGGTGATATCTTTGATTTATACTCCCCGATACAGCGATGTTTCCCATGAATGCACTGGATCTTCAATTTGGTCTGACAGTTGGTCCTACATTTGCTCTGCTTCTGTCTCCACGTTTTCTTCACAGATGAATTTTAAAATTTCCATATTCAGTGCTTCACCTGTCATTCGTGAAATGCATGCTCCATAAGTATCACCCTGAGGATGTAAAGAGATGTCAGATTTTAGGTCTTCATCCTCTGATATGACTGGCTAAGGTAGCTCGTCTTCAAACATTAGTGCAAAGCATTCTCCAAGATCTTCATTTTGAGGATGGAAAGTTTCATTCTCCCTAGTTGGTGCAGTTGGTACAAATAGCTCATCTACGTCATCCTCGTCAGAGTCAGAATAATAAAAATCAAACAGAGACTTTGCTGGTTTGGGCTCCTGAACTGATATCTCTGATTTCTGATACTGCTCAGCCTCCTCCTCTGCTAAAGTGTCATCATGAAATGCTTGGTACTCGAAGGCTTCATCAGTGTCATCTGAAAATGCTCATTGATATATGTGATTCAGGTTATCTGTTAATTGTCTAACTTGATCTGTCATCCTATGTATAGACGCCGCTTGACTCTGAATTTGTGCATCAAATTGAGGTTCCCGTTCCTCGAGCCAATCTTTGACCATGTGAATCAACTGATCTTCCTCTGATGGTTCTGGTTCTTGATGAAAATCGTAGATGGATGGTGGATAAGATGGAAAATGTGATTCTGTGAAATATGTTGGCTCTTCGTACCTTTATTGATTCCTATAATTCTGCCACTCTGAAATGTATATACATTGATCGCTCTGGTGGTTACCATCGCATATCTCAAATCTCCCCATTGTGTTCTGATGAGCAAATGTAGTATTGCTTGGTTCTGGCATCCAGTGATAATTGTTGGCTGGACAACAGGCCTCAGAAAATCGAACTATTGCTCCATGATTTTGGGTGTATCTTCTTCTAGTAAAACTCGTAATCTTTCTATCTCCCAATAGTGTTCCATTTTTCAACCACCTGAAAAAATAAAAGAAAGAAATAAAAATTACAAATAAAAATAAAGAAAATTAGATACAAGTAAATTAGATAGCTTCAAAATTAATAACTAAAGAAAAATAAGTCCCCCGGCAACGGCGCCAAAAACTTGACCGGTGCGTAATCACACGCGTATAACGCAAGCGCACGTATCGTTCAAGTAGTATAAAAATATTGATCCCACAAGGACTTAATTCCTACTGTTGTTATTAATTATTGATACTATTTATTTACAGGTATCTAATTGAGGGATAAGAGAATGTTCGCTTGATTGGTTAGTTGATTGTGGATTTGATAAATAAATAAAAAGACAAAAGAAAATACTAAGGAAAATAACAAAAGACTCAAAAATCTAGGGTTGTGACTCCACACAATAGTATTATAAAGATGAATTGATTCTCTTATATATTTGTAATAAATCAGTTTGCTAACCTGGAACACGAAATTATGCAAAAGCCTCTGTCGATGGTCAGCTGCACATACCCAGTATAATCCAATTAAACCATATGTCTATGTTAACCAAATTACCTGGATTCATTAAGATCAAGTTCCAATCGTGGTTACCCCCGCCCGACAGGTATATGTCTATCCTGTAAGGAAATCTATTAAAGGGTTATCTATCCTCAAGGAAGATCATGAGCTATTGAATCTAAGGCCGAAACCTAAAATCCCTTTTCCAAGTTCATTTTAAGTTTACCATATCAATCTTATTGGTGATCAGACAACAAGAAGCATTAAGCTTAAGACTCAATAAACAAACTAAAGAATTACCTAATATATAATTGAATCCAGTATAATCCAATTAAACTATATGTCTATGTTAACCAAATTACCTGGATTCATTAAGATCAAGTTCCAATTGTGGTTACCCCCGTCCGACAGGTATATGTCTATCCTATAAGGAGATCTATTAAAAGGGTTATCTATCCACAAGGAAGATCGTGAGCTATTGAATCTAAGGCTGAAACCTAAAATCCCTTTTCCAAGTTCATTTTAAGTTTACCACATCAATCTTATTGGTGATCAGACAACAAGAAGCATTAAGCTTAAGACTCAATAAACAAACTAAAGAATTACCTAATATATAATTGAATCAATTATTAAGTATGTGAATATTGTGTTTCATCACTTCCCTAGAATAAAAGACAATGCTGGGGTTAGAGGATTCACATTTAATATTTCATATATAGGAATCTCACTTATTTTAATATATAAATTATTTTATGTTCTGCTTTCTCAGGAATTAATAATGTTTAACATTTAAAACCAGCCATATAGGAGGTAATCCATTTAGTCCAATTACACCAGCCATATAGGCGGTAATTATCTGTCACATAAAGACCAGCCATATAGGCGGTAAAGTAATTTATATTTAAACTGACCATATAGGCGGTAATAAAGTTCACCATTAATTAATCCGATTAAATTATAATTTAAATATTATAATTAAGTGAGATTAACCTAGATAATTATATTAAATGTTTCACCTTTTACCCCAGCGGAAATTTAACTACAAAACATAAAAGTAAATAAAAATAAAATACTAAAATTAAATGTAAAAATAAAAATACATAATTTAAATATTACAATTTATACAAGAATAGATGCAATCCTTAAAAACTAGGAAAAAAATCCTAAATAAAGCACACCAAATGAGGTGCATAAAGCTTCAATTTATAGGCAGCTGAACTGGCTCGCGTCCCGACGCGAGATTCCTTCTTGCGTCGCGATGCGAGGCCGTGTTGACTGGTCAAACGCAGTTTGACACGTTGACTGCTAACGTGGCACGCGGATTTCGTCAGCCCAATAGAATTTCGACACGTAGTACGTGGTAAGATCGGTCCAATGACATGTTGACACGTGGCAGATGTTGATTCGCGGATGATTTGGTCCATTCAGGAGATGACATGTGTCACGCGGAGTGTAGGCACTAGGCACCATAGGATTGTGACACGTGGCACGGCGCATGTTAGCAAATCTTCTGTGATGATGACACATGGCATGGCGCACGTTAGCAAGTCAAATTCTCAGATTTTGACACGTGTTCCCGGCGCAGGTTAGCGAAATGCGGTGCACGTTAGACGTCGCGACGCACTAAATTACCAAAATGCCCTTTTGCGTCATTTTTGTCTATTTTGGCCCCAAATTGCTTCCAATGCTCCCCAAACTTTATTTACCTGCAAAATAACAATAAAACACATCAAAACGTTCACAAAACTTAAGAAACTGTAAAAAATATTAGGTTAAATGAGTGAGAAATAGTGATATAATTACCCATCCTCAATATATCGCCAAAGATTCCCTTTTTTGTAATGATCATCTCTTTCATCGCCCATTGAAGAGTCTTCCTAGGGTTTCTGAATCCTCTCTAAGAAGATGTGAAGGTTTAATGGTCTTCCTTAAATGCCCGTTACATCTGCCAGAGAATTTTATTACTTGCTCGGATAAAAACCGACCAGCTTTCTCTCTCCCTCACAACATTTTAGAACTCTCTTTTACAAGTGGTAAAGTATGAAAATTGCTAACAAAATAGCCAACCCTTGAAATTGAGTCTTCGATTCCTTTATATCAACTTCTGAATCTATTATTCTGCAAACCCATGAAGTTAGCCCATGTCATTCTGACATTGTTTCCCATTCTTCTTTTCCCCCAACCACTCTACAAATAATGGTTATGACCTCTGACTCAACCACCCTCTGCCAGTAAAAGCCTATCATTCCAACCTTTTGTCCACTGCTACATATTCTGCCAACTTGACAGTCTGTGACTCAACCACTCAAATAATGTTCCATCTGTCAGGGTCTCTTCCGAAGGGAAGTTACTTACTTACTTATGTCACATCAGCCTTCTGAAGACCCAAACTTTCATGTAGGGCATACGTCATATGCTCTCAAGTACAAGATATCTTGTGGTCTCAGCTTTGCTCATCGGGTCGGCGTGTGACCGGTTGTTTCACACCCGTATAAGGCAAGCGCGCGTATCGTTTAAGTAGTATAAAAAATATCGATCCCACGAGGACTTAATACCTATACTATTAATTTTATAAGGCCAAATGATAACAAGTATCTAACAAATTGATTGTTTGATTGGAATGGTGACTTTAAAATGATAACAAGTAAATAAAAAGACGTGAAAGTAGATTAAATAAAATTCAAATTTATAAAAATTATCCAAGGTTGTGAATCCTTCCAATATTATTTAAAGATGAAGTGGTTATCTTACAGTTGGGTGATATATTAGTTTATTAACCTGGAACACGAAATTATGTAAAAGTCTCTTCCGATGATCAATTACAAATACCCAATGTAACCCAATTAATCATATTCCTATGTTAATTAAGTTATCTGAACTCATTAAGATTAAGTTCCAATTATGGCTACTTGTAGGACACAGAAATGGGCGACGCTGTTCCGGGCTCGCGGCCCAGTCGGGAGTACGGAGTAGCCCGCGGGGAACTAAACCGGAGAAATAAAATGGAGTCGCCACCCAGTGTGAACTGGAAAATGATTTAAGGCCGCACTCACCCCTCGTAAGGGAAGACCTCAAACTGTTGGGTTCGGAACGGTCCCTTACTTATGCCAATTGTAATGAAAAGATTTATGCAATAGTATAACCAAGTCTTATGTAACACATGCAAGATAATGTAATCAACACACAAGATTGCACACCCATAATCGTAAATAAAAATTAAGGCAAAATGCATAATTCATAGACATTAATAATAAAAGCGAGCACACGATGAACATATCAAATAAATAAATGCTGAAATATAAATTAAGAGTGTCAATAATGAAATGATATGGTTATTATGTAATGCAAAAGAGATGACCAAAAAAGCAAACATGCATGAAATGTGATGAAAAGAAATATGTTCACTGTATGTGCGTTCGTGTAGCGTTTGAAAACGTGTTCGAACAGTAAATAGAATGTTCACATTCGTATAGCGTTCAGAAACACGTTCGAATGGGATAAGACCTGATACATGGTAAATCAGAATGCATGAGCGTCCGAGTAGCGTTTGGAAACGCATTCGAACAGAAATGAGATAGAATGCATATGTTCGTGTAGCGTTCGAAAATACATTCAAACAGAAATGAGACAGAATACATACGTTCGTGTAGCGTTCGGAAACACGTTCGAACAAGATTACCAAAGTGGTATCTCAAATGACACGGAAACATGTATGAATGTTGCTCAAGCGGTACGTAGAGTTGTATCCCAAGTACAGACCGCACTACCGTCCATTCGGATTCGGCTATGAAATTTATGTCTGGGTTTCCATTCGATATACCATTAGAATCAAACATTCAAACATAAACATGGCACGAATGCGAAGATGAAAAGATGTAAAATGACAACCAAGACAAAGACGAATAGCGCAATCAATAGGAGAAGGGCGCGGCAAAACATCGTGGTAAAGGTAGCCTTTAGGCATTTCCCTCGAATAGAGGACCTTTAACCTACATGATTAGCCTATGCGCATCAAGTAGCAATACATGAATAAACAAAATAATATGGAACCTTGTATGCCTGATTGAACACATCTCACGTTCAATCAAACATACTTCGTCCAGGGCGGCAAAACATCATGGTAAAGGTAGCCTTTAGGCATTTCCCTCGAATAGAAGACCTTTAATCCACCCTAGTTAGCCCATGTGCATTAGATTAACAATACATAAAGAAAGAAACAACACGTAGAAAATAAATAGCGGAACAACAAACACGAAATTAAATACCAAAATGAAACACGTGCTTCAAAGTTCCTCAAGCGGTACGTAGAGTTGTATCTTAAGTACAGACCGTACTACCGTCCATTCGGATTCGGCTACGGAATTTATGTCTGGGTTTCCATCTGATATACCATTAGAATCAAACATTCAAACATAAACATGGCACGAATGCGAAGATGAAAAGATGTAAAATGACAACCAAGACAAAGATGAATAGCGCAATCAATAGGAGAAGGGCGCGACAAAACATCGTGGTAAAGGTAGCCTTTAGGTATTTCCCTCGAATGGAGGACCTTTAACCTACATGATTAGCCCATGCGCATCAAGTAGCAATACATGAATAAACAAATAAATAATATGGAACCTTGTATGCCTGATTGAACACATCTCACGTTCAATCAAACATACTTCGTCCAGCGCGGCAAAACATCATGGTAACGGTAGAATTTAGGCATTTCCCTCGAATAGAGGACCTTTAATCCACCCTAGTTAGCCCATGTGCATTAGATTAACAATACATAAAGAAAGAAACAACACGTAGAAAATAAATAGCGGAACAACAAACACGAAATTAAATACCAAAATGGAAACACGTGCTTCAAAGTTCCTCAAGCGGTACGTGGATTTGTATCCCAAGTACAGACCGCACTACCGTCCATTCGGATTCGGCTACAGAATTTACGGCTGGGTTCCATCTGATATACCGCAAGGGATAGCACTCAACCATTAATCCAAAACAAATGAAACCATACGTAAAACACAACGATGCATGCGAATGATCGACAAAGAATAACTGAAAAGATAAATAATAAAAAGGGGGCCCTCAGGTCTTATGTTTAAGATGCTCCTCAGAAGTGCGTTATGTCGTCGCCGGAAGGGTTAATGCTCCATTATTTTTCTGGTTTTCTGGTTCAAAATTTTCCTTCGCTGTTCCGCTGTTTTCACTACCATTTTCTCTATTTTCTTCACTGTTTTTGCTATTTTTTTACTGCAGTCTTGGGGTATTATTTTTGGTAAAATAGGGGACTGTTTTAGGGTTATTTGGCCACTATTTTTGGGTGTTTAGGTACCGGTTATTGTTCTCGGTAGATTAGTTTCGTTGGCTTTGGAGGATTTGAGGGGTTATTTGCTATTTGTGTGAGTCAGTTTGGCTTATTTTGTGTCTTTGTTGTTCACGTGGCTGGCTTTTGTGTTTGTTGAGTGAGTGAACTGTCTTTTGTACGAGTGGGCTGATGCTGTTATTGGCTTGCTGAGTGTGTAAGGTGAGTGGGGCCTTAAATCATTTCCCAGTTCACACTAGGTGGCGACTCTATTTTATTTCTCCGGTTTAGTTCCCCGCGGGCTACTCCGTACTCCCGATCGGGCCGCGAGCCCGGAACAGTGTCGCCCACTTCTGTGTCCTACAGTCTGGCAACTCCACTGGGGATAAAGAATCAACCCCGAAACAATGTCTTGTAATGTTTATGATTTTGCTTTTAGTAACCTTGTCTAAAGTTGATTTAACCGAAGGTAATATTGGAGTTAGATAATGATTTGGTGTATTCCTTCACTCATTACCTTTTTATAGCCAAAAGGAAAAGCTGTGAAGACATCTAGATAATCATCTAAAGTGATGGACAAATTTGGATGATCTGTTGTTTATTCCTATCACCAAGGTGATAAGAGCCTAAGAGGCCAGTGTATTTAAGAGAGTTTGCTACACCCTCCCTCTGCGGAATTTTCAATAGAGAAATCCATTTGATAGTTATTCATGTATCATGAAGTCGTTTTCGCTCGAAGTGGTGGATCGTTATATGGTATCATCACTGGTTGGCACGTACCTTAGGGTATAAAAAAGGTGCGCTCACTTGGTTGCTCGAACCCTTGAGTGGGGAGACCTAGTTGTGGGCAATCCTTCACCGGCAGGAGCCTTTATCTATACTCCTATAAACCCGCATGTGAACAATAGTTGCATGACCTATAGAAGCCACCCTTTTATGCTTGTGTTTGGGACCATCATCATTTGGATTCAGTTGGACTTCTTGTCATGAGATGTGAACTTGTTGGGCCATTTAAACTGGAATAAGTTTGTGTCTTATGACAATTGGGCCAAAAGCTTTTAAAATGCCGATGGGCCACTTTGTGTTTGGGCCCCCTATCATTTGAGGTTGTTTAGCCACATTATTGCAAAGTGTAAACCTGTTGGGCCTTTTGCAATTGGGGCAAGTTTGCACCTCGTAATAATGTGATTGAATGCTTTAAAATGATAATGGGCCAACTTGTATGAAAACCTTGATGGGCTTAGAAAATCCAAATACGATCCAAGTATTCCAGAAGCATGAGTCCGATATCCGCACTGGCTTTCATCCAGAAAGGATACACTTTGTTATGACATATTTGTTTACTTTGGATACCTCCAAGTTCATCCCCATGACCGCGGTTGCTGAAAGCCCAATTCGTCATTTCTAGACAATGGCATGATCTCATAATAGGCTTAGTCAATGTTGTAAATGGGCGGTCTTTGTCTTTTACCGATGGAAAGAGACTGAGGTAGCCAAGGTTCACCCTTGTAGCATATGAGAGAACGATCTTGTGTACCCCACATTGGTGCATAAAATGAGCCATACCTAGGATAGAAATGGACTTACCACGAGTATGGGAGGAATAAGGTCGGAAGGATATCTGTTGGTTTGATAACCACATACATCTTATATATCTCACACATCACACATATACACGCATCATGCTAACTCACAGTTTTAACAGCCATAATAGATATCCGTTGGGTTAGAGAAAAAGGAAGACTCATTAAAAAACAATTAGCAAACATGAGTGAGTCAAATAATGAGACTTCCCGCATAGATCAATTAGAGACCAAATGTAGGCACTGGATTTTTGCATATAAGTCCCGATGATGAGTCTCACATGGAGACACTACCTCTTTAAGTTGTGGAAGTCGCGGGAAACGGACGTCGGAAGGGAAAAGTCAGAAATTGATATCTTGTTGGACTAAATTCGTTTGCTTAGCTGTGGGTTCGCTCATTGGACCTCTGTTTTAAAATTCATCCTCAGCCCAAACCCCACCAAGCCACACACCAAGCCTACACACCACCAAGCCACACACCAAGCCCACCAAAAATAACCAAACCCACGCCCAAAGTATTCCAAAATAACAAATCCACACATTAAACACATGTTGAAATTAAATAAATCACCTTCCCGAATTAAAAGAATCAAATCAAATCATATAAATCACATTCCTAATTAAATTAAATCACATTCCTAAACTAAATCGAATCAAATCAAATCAAATTACCTTCCTAAATTGAAGAGATATTTCCTTATGATACGCAAACTAAATATCCCCCATAATTACACAATATTCCTTCCATATTCGTATGAGGACAACCCCAACCTTTGCCTATAAAAAGAAGCATAAACCCAACCTTAGGATCTCTAACATTCACTCCAAAAACCATCTCTCCTTCCTCCTAATCTTCACGCCCCATCTCTCTCTAAAAACCCCAATGAAACCCTAACACCTTGACACAGACAAATCACAAAGAAACAGGCCACACATCCAACTTACGATAAAAGCCACCTACATCACCTCTTCATTGAAGCCGTGAACCCAAATCAAAGAAACAAATCAAATCTCTTCAGCCACTTCCCTCACGTACTTGACAACTTGCATGGCACACACTGCCGCAAGCCAAATAACCACACGTCACTTGCCCTCTTTCATGCATAAGACCCCTCAACACAGCCCCCAACTTCACGCACCAGACCCCTCAACACAGTCCTCAACTTCACGCAGAAAACCCCTCAAAATAGCCCTCAACTTCACGCACAAATAGCCCCGAAACAGACCCATAATAACCTTTAAACCTCGCAAAACAGCCCCTTACCTGCACCCTAAAATACCACCGAAACAGCCCCTGACCTGCACCCAAAAATACCGCAAAATGGCCCATGACCTGCACCCAAATATATCGCAAAACAGTCACTGACCTGCACCCTAAAATACCACAAAATATCCCCTGAAACCACCGAAAAACTGCACTGAAAAACATCCCATTTTCACCGAAAATAATCCATGAAAAACTGCTCTTAAAACTCGCAAACCAGTCCAGAAAAACTGCATATCCACCGCATAAAACAGAGTAAAACAGCAGCCTAAAACAGCAAGGCAACGAAGGAAAACAACGAACCAGTAAATCGGAAAACTTGCGGAGCATTAACCCTTCCGACAATCGTGTGACGCACTTCCAAGAGACGACTTAAGAGGTTAGACTTGATGGCACCTTTTTATTTATTCCCGTACTTTCTTTCCGTTAGTTATTATTATTTCTTCGCATGCGTATTATAGTTTCATGTAAATTGTGGCCATGGGAAGAATTAATATGTGTTATCTCTTGCGGTATATCAGATGGAAACCCGGACGTAAATTCCATAGCCGAATCCGAATGGACGGTAGTACGGTCTGCACTCGGGATACAATACCACGTACCGCTTGAGAGACGCACATATTTCATGTCATTCGATCTTATGTTTATTTGTTGTTTATTAGAAATAGTATGTTACTTTTATGCATGATTAGGTTATTTAGTATGTAACTTTTTACGCATGATTAGTTGATTATTTCCAAGCATGATTTAGTTATTTCTCTCGCATAAGGAACTTGATTATGTCTCTTCTATGTTTATGTTTAGGTTATTATTTATTTACATTGCCATGTTTAGCGATTTAATGTATGCATGAGATTGTGTGCTTGCCGTTATTTCGACTTACTTTTATGCATGCAAACTTAGATATAGGTTATATGTGAACTTAGATGTATGTATCTTGCGTATATGTTGCGTAGACTTGGTTAGATTATTGCACAAATCCATTCATTACAAGTGGCATAAGTAAGAGACCATTCTGAACCCAAGGTTTGAGGTCTTCCCTTGCGAGGGGTGAGTGCGGCCTTAAATCATTTTCCCAGTTCACACTGGGTGGCGACTCCATTTTATTTCTCTGGTTTAGTTCCCCCGTAGGCTACTCCGTACTCCCGACTAGGCCACGAGCCTAGAATAGCGTCGTCAAGTTCTGTGTCCTACACCAACCTCACTAAGATTACTGAACAGTTGCAAGCTTTAGCCACCACCGTGGCCAGTCTGGCAGTGCCCCGTACATGGGGAGTAGAAAACAATGAGAATGACAGGCGTGAGGAGCCTCCGAATAGGGTAAGTGATGAGATCCTTATTTTCGATGATGACATGGAAAAGTATGCTATAGGAAAGGTAGCCGGGTCTCGGGCAGAATTGCAGAAACTTAGGGATCATGTAGAGTCAGTTACCCGTAAGATGAAGGGTAAACATGAAGATTTGTTAGACTACGATGCGATGACTTTTGAGGAGTAGCTGCCCTCTCAGTTCAAGATGCCCGACATAGCCAAGTTCAACGGGAATGGGGATCCGAGGGTCCATCTCTGACAATATGTTTCTGTGATGAGTTCAGTGGGTATGTCGAAGCGTCAGGTTCGGAAGATGTTCGGGATGTCACTAGAGGGGACGCCCGTGGTATGGTATCACGGCCTGGAGAGAAAGGTCAAGGATGATTGGAGGGCATTAGCAAAAGCCTTTCTGAATCATTATGTCACAGACTTGGAGATTGACTTGTCGGTCCGTGACTTGGAGAATACCAAACAGAAGCCGTGTTGGGATTTCTAGGTCAAACCAAGATCAATTAAGCAATGAAATGTGTGAATACAACAAAGTAAAGTAGCGGAAATACTCACTTTGATCGGCTTTTGGATGCGATGAACATAAAAAATATGCTCCTTGTAGAATCCGGCCAAGCCCTCCTTATGTGGATTTTCAAGCTCCAAGCTTTAAGTGTTGATTCCATGCTCAAGGATTGGTTTCCCTATCACATTTGAATGATCTCTTTAGTGTGCTACCACTTGGAAAAATTTGCAACAAATTGTTTCATTATTCTTGTATATGTCTCGGCCAAGCCAAGAATTTTGAGAGGAAAAATGGCACAATGCCGAGAGTGAGGGAGAGAAGAGAGATGAGTGTGTTGTAAATGTTGATTTCAAAAACAAGTAATGATATACCAAACATTTTGTAAAATGAAATTCATCATTACCAACTTGGAGTGTAATATAAGTTTCCATCATGTCCTACACCAACTTCCATCACCATAAAGGTGAATAAATGACTAGTGATGTGACTTGATGTGACTTGTGGGCCCCACTTGAATTCAAAATCTGAGTGGGCCCGTAAACACTCCGAGGCTCGGGTTTGCTAATTCCGAATTAACAAATTTTCCGTTGCGACGTAATTAAATCAAATTTAATTAAATAATTATGCCTAGTAAAATTACTATTCACGTCGCTAGCGAATTAATTCTAAATTAACTCACTCGCCCGAATTAAAATCTAATTTTATTCCGCATCAAAATCTAATTTCGTTTAATATATCGAATATTATTTTATCGATTAATTCCAAATTAATCGTTCTCTCTCTTTAAATAGTATTTTATCCCAGATAAAATATCTCCGCAATTAATCCTAGATTAATTTTCTCTCTCATATAATTAATCCCAGATTAATTATGTTCGAGTCATACGTCATAGGTGAAACTTCGGGAAGCGACCCATTAGATCCCTGGATATGTTGGTGTTGGACAGTTATGACTCATAGCGTCACTATTTGTACAGATCATAGTGTTGTTGTACAAATTAACTATGTGACAAAGAGATTGCACTCTTATCATTTGTGATTAGATCACCTAGATGTATAAATGATGAGAGGTCCCTATGATTTGTTCCTGGACAGAGAATGATATGAGACAGTATCAGTCCACGAAGGATAAATCATTAAATATCCCTAGTCAGAGTATTATCGAGATTGGACACCGATAAATATGTAAAACACTAGTATTACACTTGTGCGCGTTGTGAGGGTAAAAACGACATAGTTCTCATATATTTGGGTATAAGATACTCATGCAAGTGTAATAGGAGGTTGTGTTTTACCGATGGTACGGGAAACAGCTTCGCTCTGGATAAGACCCCCTCGGAATTCCATTGGTAGTATGACTATGTGTTTATAGAAGTCCGAAATCAGGGTAAGTGTATTTGGTCTTAACCTGAGACTTGCACCGCTAATACATACGACAATCAATATACTTTGGTTGAGGTCGTCCAGGGCTTTAACCGGTTTCTGTGTACATCGATTCTGGGTATATCGAGAATCGTAGTGTGTTGGGTGTGATGTCAAGATGGAAGTGTCACTCCAGTCATATGGAGATGATGGTCACGTAGGATACGGGACTGGTTCTCTTTAGTGCTCCAGCCATCGGGATAATATGACTTGGTCATAGTTATCCGATTTAGAGACTAGTTACCAGAGATCCGACATGTGCTTCGTACGGGGCAGACACAATTCCAGCCCCAGGCCTAGCACGTGATCATTCGATACTGGACAGAAAGACGCAATACTACGATATATTACGCTTGATACAGATCCTTTATTCCTGTAAGGATGTTTCCGGAGAATTGGGGAGGCATGGCGCTTTGCTAGAGGCCAACCTTGTCTTGTAATTCGGTATAAACGTAGTATGAGGTACTTACGTGTTCGGATAGTCCGACGACCGAATTTACTGCCAACATATCCGGGGATCTCATGGGTCGCTTCCCAAAGATTCACCGATGACGTATGACTCGCACTCTTAATTAATCTGGGATTAATAAGAAGAGAGAGAAAATTAATCTGGGATTAATTGCGAAGATATTTTATCTGGGATAAAATATCATTAAAGAGAGATAACGATTATTTTGGAATTAATCGATTAATTAATACATTCGATATATTAAACGAAATTGGATTTCGACGTGGAATTAAAATTAGATTTTAATTCGAGCGAACGAGTTAATTTAGAATTAATTCGTTAGCGACGTAAATAGTGATTTCGCCAGGCGTAATCATTTAATTACGACGCAATGGAAAATTTGTTAATTTGGAATTAGCAAACCCGAGCCCGAGATTATTTCCGAGCGCATTCGCATTTCGAATTCGAATGCGGCACGCAAGTCAAATCAAGCGTCAAATCACTAGTCGCATCAAGCGTCAAATCATTAGTCACTTTGAGTGATGTGACTTGACAACTTGATGGATTGAGTGATGTGTGTTGATGACAAGCATTTATTGCTTGACTTGTGGAATGCCAAATTCATTCCAAATGCATTTGAAATGAACAAAAGTGTATTAGATACACTTTAGGCAAAAATCAACACAATCTCTTCTCCTCTTTTCCCTCTCTTTCTACACGCCATTTCTTCTTTTTCTGGTTCTGTATTACCGTGTGATGACCGTGAAAATTGAGAAAGAAAAGGGAAGCAAGAGTTGGATTTTGTGGCAAAAATCACAAGTGCAGCACACTACGAAACATGCGAAGGTGATAGGGAAGTCCACCATGAGCCGGGAACCTTTCAACGAAGCTCGGAGCTTGAGGAATGACCCAAACGAAGGCCAAACCAGTTAGCAAAATCTGCACTGCTGAGTTCACTGTCAAGAGGTAGAATCTGAAATTTTGTTGCCTCTGCGTCGCTCAACCGATCGATGTGAGTATTCCGCAACTTCTTCGATTGTTATTGGCACTTGATTCATGCTTATAATTGATCTTGGGACCTTAATAGAAACCAACAATTGCATATAGAGCAAGGTTTGAGCATGAATTAATTTAGGGCTTAAAATTTGGGTAATTGTATTTGAGCATGATTTGAATAAATTGGATGTTTGAGTATGCTTAATACATGTTGAATTGAAGTTTGATTGGATCAGTTTCAAAAGAAAATTGATTGGAATAATTTTCCCCCAAATTTAGTGTTGGCCGAATGTTAGGTCATACAATATGTCTTGGTGATTTTGATTTTGATTCATTATATGTGTTGGAAATCATTAGGGAATGTTTATTTAATGTTGAATTTGATTCAATTGGATTGGATTTGTAATTTGGCATTATAAACCCTAATTACGAGAGATATAAAGCCTTATTTAGTCTTGGATTTTGATTTGATGATTCATTGGATGAGTTAAAATCATTCGGGAAATGTTGATTGCGGATTTAATTTGATTGAAACCGAATCGATTTTGAAAATCCCTAAATTGCCGAGACTTTGAGCATGATTTGGGTTTGATTTTAATTAAATTGTGTTGGACATTATTTAATGTTAATGAGCATGATTAGTTGTGTTAATTGATGTTTTAGAAATGTTAATTGGATAATTAATCATGTTATACACTTTATGTAATTAAATTGTGAAATGGGTTTTGTGATTTAATTATAATTGGGCCTTAAAATTGGATTTGGGCTTAAGTGTTGTAATTGGGCTTGTTGGGCTTTGTTGTACAAAGTTGGGTTTAGACCAAAATTGGTTGGATCCAATTGGGCCCAAAACCGCCTCCATAAAGCCCAAATGCGACGTAATGGACCTTTAAAGTTTAATTGGGCCTAATGGGCCAAGATTGATTTCTAGGCTTATGGGGTAACTCCCGGATTGGATTTTGGTTTATTCGGTTTGACCCGAGTTGACCAAAAGTCCACGCCTCAAGAAATTAATTAAAAGCTCATTGGACTTTAATTAAATTGGCGTTGGACGTTAATCGGGCTTTGAGACCCGAAGCGATTAAATTTGGAATTTAAGTTGTAAAAGTTCATTAATAAAGTATGTTATTTAATTTGGAATATATAGTGAATTAGAATTAAATGCATATTAATTGGATTTAATTATGTAGTTTAATTTAATTCAAGAATTCGTACTTTGAGTACTTATTCGCAAAAACGAGTTTGACTCGAGCAAAATCAAATCGTTGTTTGAACATTGGATGATCACTAATTATCAGATTAATTAATTTGATTAGATTGATTGATAACATACTTGTGTGGATACATGGTTGCGATGCATGAATAATGTATATCGGATGGATATTAGATGGGTGAGACAATTTTAGAATTGTTGTAATAAATTTGATTTATTAATTGGACCTGCGAGTCCAGCCTTATTACCTCTCATTTCTTTGTATTCTCTTCTCACATATTCCCCTCAATGTAAATGAGGTTTCTTTAGTAGTGTAGTGTAACGGGTAGAAGTAATACTTGTGCATATCATTATTATTTTTCATATGCGCTTTATTATGTGTTTAGAATGCATGTTTAAAGGTGTATGATGATGAGACCTTAACAAAGATAATAAATTGGTTGCCAATTTGCACTCGAAAAACCATCACAAAATATTAAGCGTTTTTCCTTCCATTGAGTGATTCTCACTCAAGATCCGAGACGGCATTGGTTTGTTGGCCAAAGTCAAGGCCTTTGTCTATCGAAGATGTGTTTGAATCACGAGAGCTTTGTTCCATGTCAGTGTCTTGTCCAAGTTGTGGTTTGTTGGCCAAAGTCAAGACCACTTCTTGTCCATCGACATTGATTACGAAGCTTTCCATGGTCAATGGGTCGCGCTTGACTGGGATCAGTAAGTTTGTTGTGCCAAAGCCAAGGCTTAGTTGATTCAGAGGAAAAAGGTTAGGTAATACATTGGATGTATTGGCATATATAAGATATATGTTTCGGACTTGGATGTCCCCCTACAGGATATAGGAATTGGATTGGATCCAATCGATCTTAGAGATCTACCTAGTTAATTATCATACAATTTGTTGGCCAAAGTCAAGATTGTGTGATATTTAACGGGATCCTAGCCCACTAGGGAACGCGGTTTCCCGAGTACTCGACAGAGGGTTAGAGGCTCGTCGAAAAATAGTGGGAGGCAAGAATTGAATTTGCAATATTCGTTCAATTACTCGCCATACGCGCTCAAACAAATATTAATTCGTCAAAGAAATTAAATGTTAGTTGGACTAATATTTAAATTGTTGTTTTAATAAATAGTTGGATTATATATTCAAACTATTCAATTATAGTTGATTTTATAATTGGATTGTAGTAATCAATATAATTGATTTTAATCTATTAAATTATAGTTGATTAAATAGTTGGACTATTGGAATCATTATAATAAATTGTACCTAAATCGTTGATTAAATAGTTGGACTATTAGAATCAAGATATAAATTGAAATATTGACATTTAAAACATAATCCTAGGGAAAATGTGTTTAAATGGTTTAATTTTCAAATTGGGAATAAGATTTCAGGATGGTTCTGGAAATATAATAAGTTACTTTATTTGATAAAATAACATATTATGCCTAAGCTCGGAGTTAACCAAATAGTAGAGCATAATCTTGGAAGATTATGTGATGATAACTTTAGTGCTTAATCCATTATACTTACCGCAGTAGACTCCTTAATTTCTTAATCAGAAATAAGGATTAGATCCTTAAAGTATGATAATGAAATTGAAGGATCTTCATAAATCTATACTTAGATTTTAGAAGTACTAATATTGCAATAGTAAACTCTTGGAGAGTTAATGACTGTTCTCAAGGAGATAAAGTCAAAGTTTGCAATTAGGCAAGCAGCGCAAGGCGCACCTTACTTCGATATTCTAGAAACCCGAGGCTTGGCCGAAGGCTTCTGGAGTGTTGAAACAGGCAAAGGCAAAATCATTATAATATTCTGGGAAGATAAAGGACATATCCCAAAATGTCTGCCTAAATGTGGCAAACGGGATCACGGAAACGTGACTGCCGTTTGGACAAAGCAGACATGAAGGAATTGAAGAACGAGCAAGGCTCTGACTTCAAATATGTTTGTCAACATTATGTTCACTACTAGTATTAAAATTGGATTTTAAATACTTAGTGTGATACATAAATATATACTGATGTTCAGAATCTGCTATGAGCAGGATTATGAAACTGTTATAATGTAACTAGTTTGACTAGAAACATTATCTTTATATCAGTGTTTAACCCGCTGCGGGTGAACCTTTATATTCTAGAACACTAAAGTGTTTTATTATATAAAGATGATATTGAGATAAACACATTAGATGTGAATAACAGAATTTATATTTTGAATATAAATGAATCTCAAATATATATTATGACAAATAAATAGCTCAACTGATTTGATCAGATGAAACTAATTATGGCATCGTTGTCTGAGACACGATTAAACAAGAATCGTATATCCACTCTTTCGGAGAGTGGGTACTATGACTGTTTTGATTCCAATCAAATAAGTCTACGAATCTAGTTTATTGGGCAAAGTGCCTAAAACACCTTTACTTGGTAAAAGTGTAAAAGCCACCTATCTGTTAGCCCTCGTTCATAGTGAAGCAAGTGGGCCCATGTCTAGCTAGGCTAGAGGTGGAGATGAATATTTCGTGACCTATACGGATGTGGCATCGCGTTTTGGTTATGTGTTTCTTTTGAAGAACTCAAATCGGAAACTTTTAAGTTTCGACACGAAATAGACGAACAGATCGGCTATAGTATTATACCGTCACGGTAAGACCGTAATGGAAAATACTTAAGCAATAAGTTTCTAATATACTTGAAAGAGTAAAGTATTCTTTCATAAGAGGACTCCTCTCGGAACACGTCATTTTTACGGTGTGTCCGAACAGATAAACCGAATTTTGTTGGACATAATTAGGTTAATCATGAGTCGGTCTGAGCTACCATTTCCTTCAACGGATTTGCATAAACAGTGCAATAACTTATTTAGAATAAGGTTCCATAAAAATCTGTTTGACAGATATCATATTAGATATGAACGGGAAAGAAACCGGGTTTCTCAATCCTGAATAGTTGGGTATGCTTGGCATATGTTTGGATGATACCAAACTAAAACCCAAATTGGATAAGTGCCAATTATAGGTTATCCTAGGGATATCATAAGTATTGTACTTATACAACTCACAAGAGAACAATTCGATTGTTGCTCCCATGCGATTTTCTAAGAGGAATACCTATATGCAGTGGTAAGTGGGAGGATAGTATAACTTGATGTAAATCGGAGTAATATTATTCCTAGCACTGAATCCTTAATGGAACATGTATAGTTCATCAAAGATGAAACTATACCATTAATCTTCGTATACACAAGAACCGCGTAAGTCGGAGAGAGTCAGAAAACAACCTAGGGTATGGGTTTCTGATCTCACCTCATAAAGATGTCTATCTTATTGAGGAATACCAACTGACTACGTATGAGGAAGTGATACAAGGTATCAACTCCCTTATTATGGAAAAGTGCCATGATATCCATTAGGATAATGCTTGCTAATGCTGTATGTTTCATTTATTAAATATGACAGCTGGAACGGCAAAATCGCTTTCCTGAAAAGGAAACATTTTGGAGGATGTTTATAACATCCTGTCGGTTTTGTCGTACCAAAACTAGCAAACAAGGTTTGCAGGTTATTCGATCCATGTTTGGATTGAAGCAAACATAGGTTCTAGGAATCGTCATTTTGATGTGATCATAATGGTATATGATTTAATTCAAAACGAAATGATTCTTGTGTATATAAGAGGGTTAGTGGGAGCGCACTGACAGTGGCTGTCCTATAAAATAATGATAAATACGTCATTGCTTGGAAATGATATTCCCAAATAATAACTATCGGCGAAAGCTTGACTTTCGAAAACTCTCCTTGGAATCGTACATTGAAAAATGTACGCTACATAATGTCTCATACGCTTTGAGCATATGGATTCACAAACAGGCCAATCCAAGTGATAGTCACTGGATTCATGTTAAGAACATCCGTTAGTAACTTAGAGAAATAATGATGCTGTCTTAGTCTATGGAGAAGGAGAACTTGAAGTGACTGGGATCACTGTAGCAAGTTTCCTAAACCGATAAAACGACTTTAAGTCACAAACGGTACTATACAGTTTGAATAACGGTACAGTGAGCTGGAAATCTTCCAAGCAAGATACTGTTACCGAATAAACAACAAATGCGGGTTATTGCTGCAGCTGAGGCGGCAATAGAAGCCTTCTGGGTCGATATAAATCCTAATTAGATTAGGAATAGTTCTGTTAGCAGCTGAGCTAGGCGTCAGCACAGGCTAAAGAATTAATGGTCTCATCAAGGATCCAGATACATACTTCGATATTCATCTGATTCGTTCGGATCATACATCGTGGCGATGTGATGATCGAATAAATCGCATCAGGTGATAATCATGCAAATCCGCTAACGAAAGCATTTCTCAGCAGTTTAAGCCAACCGTACATAGTTCGGGTGTCAAGCACTCGAGTGACTAGCTATAGGCCAAGTGGGAGATTGTTGGACAATTATGACCTATAGCGTCACTATTTTTACAGATCATAGTGTTGTTGCACAAATTAACTATGTGACAAAGGAGATTTCACTCTTATCATTTGTGATTAGATCACCTAGATGTATAAATGATGAGAGGTCCCTATGATTTGTTCCTGGACAGAGAATGATATGAGACAGTATCAGTCCACGAAGGATAAATCATTAAATAACCCTAGTCAAAGTATTATCCAGATGGACATCGATAAATACGTAAAAGACTAGTATAACACTTGTGCGCGTTGTGAGGGCACAAACGGCATATTTCTCATATATTTGGGTTTAGGATACTCATGCAAGTGTAATAGGAGGTTGTGTTTTACCGATGGTACGGGAAACAGCTTCGCTCTGGATAAGACCCCCTCGGAATTCCATTGGTAGTATGACTATGTGTCTATGGAAGTCCGAAATCAGGGTAGGTGTATTTGGTCTTAACCTGAGACTTGTACCGCTAATACATACGACAATCAATATACTTTGGTTGAGGTCGTCTAGGGCTTTAACCGGTTTATGTGTACGCCGATTCTGGGTATATAGAGAATCGTAGTGTGTTGGGTGTGATGTCAAGATGGAAGTGTCACTCCAGTCATATGGAGATGATGGTCACGTAGGATACGGGACTGGTTCTCTTTAGTGCTCCAGCCATCGGGATAATATGACTTGGTCATAGTTATCCGATTTAGAGAGTAGTTACCAGAGATCCGACATGTGCTTCGTACGGGGCAGACACAATTCCAGCCCCAGGCCTAGCACGTGATCATTCGATATTGGACAGAAATACGCAATACTACGGTATACTACGCTTGATACAGATCCTTTATTCTTGTAAGGATGTATCCGGAGAATTGGGGAGGCATGACGCTTTGCTAGAGGCCAACCTTGTCTTGTAATTCGGTATAAACGTAGTACGAGGTACTTACGTGTTCGGATAGTCCGACGACCGAATTTACTGCCAACATATCTGGGGATCTCATTGGTCGCTTCCCAAAGATTCACCGATGACGTATGAATCGCACTCTTAATTAATCTGGGATTAATAAGAAGAGAGAGAAAATTAATCTGGGATTAATTGTGAAGATATTTTTCTGGGATAAAATATCATTAAAGAGACATAACGATTAATTTGGAATTAATCGATTAATTATATATTCGATATATTAAACGAAATTGGATTTCGACGCGGAATTAAAATTAGATTTTAATTCGGGCGAACGAGTTAATTTAGAATTAATTCGTTAGCGACGTAAATAGTGATTTCGCTAGGCGTAATCATTAATTACGACGCAACGGAAAATTCGTTAATTTGGAATTAGCAAACCCGAGCCTGAGATTATTTCCGAGCGCATTCGCATTTCGAATTCGAATGCGGCACGCAAGTCAAATCAAGCGTCAAATCGCTAGTCGCATCAAGCGTCAAATCATTAGTCACTTTGAGTGATGTGACTTGACAACTTGATGGATTGATGTGTGTTGATGACAAGCATTTATTGCTTGACTTGTGGAATGCCAAATTCATTCCAAATGCATTTGAAATGAACAAAAGTGTATTAGATACACTTTAGGCAAAAATCAACACAATCTCTTCTCTCTTTTTCCCTCTCTTTTCTACACGCCATTTCTTCTTTTTCTGGTCTGTTATTACCGTAAAAATGGAGAAAGAAAAGGGAAGCAAGAGTTGGATTTTGTGGCAAAAATCGCAAGTGCTAGCACACTACGAAACATGCGAAGGTGATAGGGAAGTCCACCCATGAGCCGGGAACCGTTCGACGAAGCTCGGAGCTTGACGAATGACCCAAACGAAGGCCAAACTAGTGAGCAAAATCTGCACTGCCGAGTTCACTGTCAAGAGGTAGAATCTGAAAATTTGTTGCCTCCGCGTCGCTTAATGATCGATGTGAGTATTCCGCAACTTCTTCGATTGTTATTCGCACTTGATTCATGCTTATAATTGATCTTGGGACCTTAATAGAAACCAACAGTTGGCAGTAAATCCGGTCGTCGGACTATCCGAACACGTACGTACCTAGTACTACGTTTTTACCGATTTACGAGACACGGTTGGCTTCTAGCAAAGCAACGTGCCTACCCAATTCTCCAGAAATATTCTTAAAGGAATATATAATATGTATCAGGCGTAGTATATGTAGTATTGCGTATTGCGATCCAGTATCAGATGTCACATGCAAGGCTTGGGGCTGGAATTGTGTCTGCCCGGTACGAAGCATATATCGGATCTATGGTAACTAGTCTCTATAATCGGATAATCATGACATAGTCATATTATCCCGATGACTGCAGTACTAAAGAGTACTAGTTCTGTATCCTGCGTGATCATCATCTACATATGACTGGAGTGATACTTCCATCTTGACATCACACCCAATACACTACGATTCTCAATATACCCAGAAGAGGCGTACACAGAACCTGTTAAAGCCCTGGACGACAAAAACCAAAGTATATTGATTGTTGCAAGTATTAGCGATGTAAGTCTCAGGTTAAGACTAAATACACCTACCATGATTCAGACTTCCATAGACACATAGTTATACTACCAATGGAATTCTGAGGGGTCTATCCAGAGCGAAGCTATTTCCGTACCATCGGTAACACAACCTCCTATCACACTTGCATAAGTATCCAATACTTAAATATATGAGAAATATGATGTTATGCTCCCACAATGCGCACAAGTGCAATACTAGTCTATTCCGCATTATCGATGTCCAATCTCGATAATACTACGACTATGGATGTTTTAATGATTAAACCTTAGTGGATTAATACTGTCTCATATCTTATTAATCCGGAACTAACCATATGGACTTTTATCATTTATGTATCTTGGTAATCCAATTACAAATGATAAAAGAGCAATTTCCTTTGTCACATAGTTAATTTGTACAACAACACCATGTTATGTACAAATAGTACGCTATGGGTCATAATTGTCCAACAAGCCGGAGGAGAGCTTCAAGGATTATGTAGATCGCTGGAGAAGCCAGCTCTTGAAAATGCAGACTCGGCCCTCGGAGAAGGACCAGATCAAGATGATCATTCAGGGCACCAGGCCCTAGATTTATAACAAGCTGAGGAGGATGACCTCTATGATTGGCGACTTTCGACAGTTGAGGGAGATTGTTATAGCTATTAAGGAGTAAGAAGCTGAGAACAGAAATTCTATTGCCATAATAGAAGGACTATTGGGGGCCTTCACGGACCTTGCCCGTTACTGCTGAGGTCACTGCCATCAAAAACAGGCGGTTTTCCAACCTTGGTAAGCCTCTTTCAAAGATGTTTGAAAAGCTGAAGATGCAAGGACTCCTAGAACCCTTAGAGCCTAAACCACTTCCAAACCATGTGCTACCCAACCTCGACCTAAGCCTATATTGTCACTTCCATCAGAGGAAAAGCCACGAAACTGACAACTGCACCCGCCTTAGGCATGAGATCCAAAACCTCATTGACGCCCATAAAATACCCGATCCAGAAAAAGAACAACCCAATACACACAGAAACCCTCTACCCAACTACCACTCTGTTCCACCACCCACCTACATGATTAGCTCCGGCCTACCAGAAAGCCTTGTCCTCCAAACCATCGACCACTGAGCCTTATACATTGAGATTTGAGGTAGCAGTAGTGAAGATGAAACGGGGCATGGGATAGATTCATGGGAAAATTTCTCGATCAGTAACAAAGAGAAGAATGAATAGAAAGAAGAACTGCTGCAGTCGGAGAATCTGATGCTCAAGAAACCGAGAAGACAAGGCTGCAGATGACGAATACATTTATTTTGAATCCCGCATTTATTTGTCACAAAGATATTATTTTGCTTACTTGTTCGAACCTTTTCGATTTGCGTTATAACATGTGTGACATCAGCATATTTGATATTAATTCGACAAATACGTCTAATCTTGGTACATGTGAGAACCCCAATGGAACTTCAATTACAAGTGAGAAGCAGAATAGAATTGACAGAAGAAAATTGTAGACAAGCTTGGGCGCGACTAAAGGCATTAATAGGCAAAAGGTGCCAAAGAAGCAAAATGAAGGCCTAACCCATCGGAATAGGGAATGCATCCATGCATACATGCATACACATTATATACATGCAATTTTTATTTTTGTGTTCGCAGGTTTCAAAGAAAAAAGGAAAAAATGGCAAAGACGAGCGAGTCAGTAACGGTTCGGAAATGGACCACCATCTCAGCAAGTAACGGTTCGGAAATGGACCACCATCTCAGCAAGTAACGGTTCGGAAATGGACCACCATCTCAGCAAGTAACGGTTCGGAAATAGACCACCATCTCAACAAGTAACGGTTCGGAAATGAACCATCTCTCACAAGTAACGGTTCAGAAATTGACCATCTCTCATCAGTAACGGTTCGGAAATGGACCACCATCACATCAGTAACGGTTCGGAAATGGGCCATCTCTCATCAGTAACGGTTCGGAAATGGACCACCATCACATCAAGTAACAGTTCGGAAATGAACCACCTATCAAGTAACAGTTCGGAAATGGACCATCTCTCATCAGTAACGGTTCGGAAATGAACCATAATCTCACATCAGTAACGGTTCAGAAATGAACCATCGTCTTAACTCAACTCAGTTTGAAGCATCTCAGAACAACCGGTAAGTTCGGCAACAGCTGGCGAGCCAGGTAAGTAAAAAATACATGCATGACTTTGATAGGATTGTCACTGTCACACATTGCACAAGTCTCATCAAAGTAGGGGCGACTGTAAACACTGTATTTTTGCATAAAGCCCAATGATGAGCCTCGTATGGAGGCACTACCTGATAAGTTGTGGAAGTCGCGGGAAATGGACGCCGAAAGGAAAAAATTAAAAAAAATAAATACATCAACAAATTTAACTTGCTAATTGGCCTCAGGTTCTCCCGATTAATCTCTGTTTTAAAATATTAAGCCTCGGCCTAAAACCCCCGCACCCATCCAAAGCCCATTTCTCACAAGCCCAATCCAAAAATAATTAAAACATTTAAAACACATGTCACAAATCAAATTAAATCCAATTAAATTAAATCAAATCCAATTAAAATCAAAACAAATCTCATTCCTAAATTAAATAAATCCCTTCCTAATCTAAATAAATCACCTACCAATTAAAGAAATTTCCCAACAAAAATATGAATAATCTTTCCTTAAATAATTAAATTAAATACACACAATTGATTGATTTGTTTCCTTTTAAAATCCCATGCACAAAACAAATAAACCCTAACATACTATTATAAAAGGAGCCATGCCCCAACCTTATTCCTCCACTCTTTTCACATTTTGATTCACGACAAACATACAATAATAACCCTAATCGGCCTCTCCTTCTCTCCCTTCTCTCCTCCTCTCTCCCTTAGCTCTATCACGGTAACCAAACACAAAATAAACCCTTAGCCTCTTCTCTCTGGACGTCCTCTCTCTCCCTTCTCTCTCTATAAAAACAACAAACCCAATCGCCAAACGGAGCGGACTGGACATTCACTCGACAGCAACAATAAACCCTAATCCCCTCTCTCAACAAAGACACTTTCATGGCAAATACCAGCCACCAAAGACAAGCAACCAACATCATAACTCAACCCTCTCTCCCCTTGGATATTCATTCAGCAACAATGAAAAAGCCCTAGACACCACAGCCTTCCTCTCTCTCTAGTCTCTCCCTTTCACGGCACCACTCACCAACTGAGACAAAGAACCCTTCAAGCACCATCCTCACTCACTGCCAATAATCATCAACCATTATTCAAACATCAACCCATTCACACCATACATAAATCGACGCCTAAGGATACACACACGGCAACATGCTATCACTCACTAAATACATGCCCATGAGCAGCCCTCCACCTAGAAATGACACAGCCAACCCACACGTCCCCAAAGACCACGTTTCTCTCTCCCACACAGCCAACACACTTGTCTCTCTTCTCAACCGAACAGCCCATAAGCCACGCACTCACCTTACACACTTAGCAAGCTAATAACAGCATCAGCCCACTCGCACAGAAGACAGTTAACTCACTCAACAAACACAAACAAGCCAGCCACGTGAACAACAAAGACACAAAATAAGCCAAACTGACTCACACAAACAGCAAATAACACTTCAAATCCTCCAAAGCCAACGAAACTAATCTACCGAGAACAATAACCGGTCACTACAAGAAAAAAGGCTTTTACTGATACTAAATTAGTGTCAGTAAAGGGTTTTACTGACACTATATAAATGTGTCAGTGTTGCCGCAGCCAGAAATCACTGACACTAGTTTCTAGTGTCAGTGATTCTTAGTGTCAGTAAACGTTAATACTGTAGTATCAGAAAATTATTGACACTATGGTATCAGTAATCTCTCACACTATTTTAGTGTCAGTAAATTATTGACACTATATCATCAGTATTTAGTGATATTATAGTGTCAGTAAATTTTGTTACTGCAGTATCAGTATATCGCATATATTTGATTTTTAGTGTCAGTAATTATTGTTACTATAGTATCAATATCCGTCAATATCTTTTAAAATTTAAAAATCGTATTATTTCACAATTATATTTCTTATTTTTTGTAATTAAATTAATCATAAAATATATATATATATATATACCAACTCAATGAAATAAAAAACTAAAAAATTACATTTATATAAAATTCGCAATATAATAGATTAATCGTATTAATCAATTCAACAGTATCACATGATGAATACAAAAACTCCATAGACAATCTTTAAATTAACATATATATATTTCAAAAACTACTCTTAAAGTCCCATCAAAATGTCATGCCCCCACCAAAATTCATGATACTTGTTGAGAAGCCTGCAACAACCCCCAACAATATGATATCTGGCACAAAATCTGAAATTATAAACCAAATGTTAAGAATTAGATGGACTTCCAAAAAAAATCGATATCTTCATAAATAAAAACATTAAATACATCCAAATAAAAATACAAAATATAACCATAATCTAATTTTTGTCACATAAAGCACTTATTGACAATAACCATACCAACAACCTAAGAGCATGCATATAAAAAACCAAATGGCATCCATAATAACAAGTTGTATCTTTCATACCGCTACATAATCACCAAAACAAACAAATCAATAACACACACACACACACACACACACACACACACACATTATAATAATATCAAACCGATATTATTATAATGGTATTCAGTTCATGAATGTAAATACAATAGTAATAAAGTCAAAAATTCAAGATTATGAAGGCACTACAAAATGAAGCTTCAGCACTAGCAAGTGGAGCTCCAAGTGGCCTAATGACACTAAACACAACATCAGGAAAGTCTTTGGTGATTGCATGGTTTACCCAAAGCAAGCAAGCTGACATTTGCCCGGGATTCCAGTCAGCCAATAATAACACTTATCATTATTCACATTCCTGTATCAGGTCTAAATCCCATATTTAGGTGGAGAGAGAAATATTGTTTACCCTGGTAAGTCAATATTATCCTCTACTAAAGAGGTTTCCAAAAAATAATGACCACATCATACACAACACAATCATATGGAGAAAAGCAAAGCAAACAAGCTTTTCTTAGTGGCGTCTAATCCTCCATGATTTCTCATAGAAGTCACTTTAGGAAACATCCAGAAATCTTGTGAAACTTTAATACCTATGGGACACAAGACGCTTTGAACAACATAGTAGATTCCTAATGCAACTAAGTAAAACAATCATCGTGTCTAAAATAATAGGGACAGAAAACATACTTTGGTTGCGAAAGAAATCTTGCAATGGGCAAGAGCTTGCTTGGGTCAATGTAGAACTTATCACCGAGCGAATATGAAGTTGCAACAATCCCTTCCATCATTTTGACAGAAAAATACTACGTGTGTAGAAAAAAAACTCAATCAAAATAGATATTACAACAAATTATCATCACAAAAACCAACAAGAGTACTCAATCAAAATAGATATTACAAAAAATTATATTAATGAAAACCAACAAAAGTACTCACAGATTCATTAATGGGACCAAAGATTTCATCAACTTTTCCTATCTGGGTCTTGTTTTGCAGATAGATTGGAGCATTAAAGAATGGTATTTTCTCATTGGTGAGCTTCGTCACAGCATCACCTTCGCAAGCATGAAGAAAAGAAGATACCTCTACAAACAACAACAAGAAGAAGAATAGTTATAACAAAATAATCAAAAACAATATTCAAGCATTTTGAAAGCAATTACATTACAAGCAAAATTTCCATTACTTTTTAACCTTTCAAAACAATAAAAACACTTCCAGGTTATTGACCAAAATCAGGTCTTTATAACTTGTTTCTCTTCAGTTTAATAAACCCATCATTTTTTTTCCTCCATTTTCGAAACTCACAATATCACAAACACCCAAAAGAAGCAAAAAAAATTTAACATTTTTCCCTCTATTTTCTCAGCAACCAAACAAGAAAATACAGCAAAAGAAAAGGAAAAAAAAAACACAAACCAAAAACTTCGGCAGGAGGTCCCTCATCACGGAAACCACCACCACCGCGGCCGCCTCCACCAAAACGGCCGCCACCTCGTCCACCGCGGCCGCCGTCTCTTCCTCCCCTGAAACCGCCTCCTCCTCTCGGGGTCTCATTTTTTTATCTGTGTTTTGGTTGATTTTAGGAGAAGACTTCAATGGAAGCAGTGTTACTGCGAGTTTGTGACTGTTAGAAGACTTTTGAGCTTAGGGTTTTAATTTAGGGTTTTGAAGTGGGTCATTCGTTGCTAAATGACCATAATATCCCCTGCTTTTCAATCCACCCATTTTTTTTTAAATTTTAAATTTTAATTGCATAAAAAACATTTGCATGTATGGACTCTTAACAGGACTTGAAGCTTTTGAAGGTTGATAATCGAAGTTTGAACTGCTTACTGCTTACAGAGGACTGAGGAGAGACCGACTAACGAGAGTAAAAATTGAAGCCATTGAAGGTTGATAATTGATAGGATGTACTGGATTTTGTTTAGATTTTAGAAATTACAAATGAGAGATTCATATTTGAGAGTAAAGAAGGGGAAACAAAGGCTGCGCGATGAAAAAAAAGGTGGGAATGAGAGGAACCCTAAATTACTAAGATTGATTTGGTAACTACGGTTCAGGTTTTGACCCGACAAATACATATATATTTTTATAAACCGCGGTTTAAGGAACAAAAGTCACGATTTGGCCCAGTGGTAAAGCCTTACAATAAAAAAAAAAAACAATTCCATCAACCATACACCAAGCCCACCAAAATAAGCCAAAGCCCACACCCAAACCTAAAGCCACTAATCACAAAACAAAACAATTCCATCAACAAAGCCACCAGTCACAAACAAACAAATCACACAATCACAAAACCCCATTCTTTCACCTCACGCACATGCCTCACCCAAACACAAAGCAACAAAAAATCCTACTGCCTCCCCTCTCGTCACAACCACCTCTCATCACTTTCAACAAAACAAAAGGCACCCCGCGTAGAATAATAAACCCTTAGCACATGAGCCATTCACAAATAGACAAAACCCTTAAAACAAACCACTCCACTCACCAACTTGCACTAGCCACTAACCATTCTCCATCAAATAATTACCTCCCCAATCAATGCACCTACTCCCTTAAACCTCTCCACTATAAAAGACAAACCCTAGGCACGTCCCTCGGCTGGGGTCTCTACGCACGCTACAACCCTCAAAGCAGACCACTCAGCCCCTCCAACTCAGCCACCAACTTGACACCAATAACCCCTCACTTATGCAACAAACTCTCCACACGAACAACATAACCCATCCAGCAACCACAAAGCCACTCACGCAAGCCTCTTGATTCACGTAACACAGAAAACCTAGCCCTAAACCTCACACTCTCATTCACGCCAATAACAAAAAGAAACCCTAGACTCTCGGTAAGACTCCTCTGATCATACATCACGTCCTCTTCTCACCCACGTAGCAACCCTCACTCACAACAAAAATTAACATAGCCCTCACGTCGCTCACCCTCCATAATACAAACCGTCACAGTCCATGCAATAACTGAGCCAACCCACGCACATATTCACACAGCTTATGCACAAGAACCATTCATCACGCCACTGCTCATCCACGCTCAACACAGCTCACGCATAAGAACATTTCATCACTCCACAAGCCTCAGCTCACAAGCTCCCTTCAGGCCGAGAACCAACAAATAAACCCTAAAATCCAAGCCATGACAAACCAAGCAACCCCCTCACGCTAAAACAGCAATACAGACTGCCCCCAAATACCCCTTAAACCGAGACAAAAATAGTGAGCAAACACACTCCAAAACAGCCGAAATAATCACAAAATTAACCTCAAAACAGCGACCAGAAACACTGTGAAACGGAGTAAAAACAGCAGCCCTAACAGTGAAACAGCGAAGGAAAACGTTGAACCAGTGAACCGGAGGAGTTGCGGAGCATCAACCCTTCCGACGACCACGTACCGCACTTTCGATAGACGACTAAAGAGGTTAGACCTGAGGGCACCCCTTTTATTTATTATCCTTTATTTTTAGTTATTTTATTACTTTATTTCGCATGAGTATTTTGGATTGGTGCATGATGTGATTTCCGGATGAACGTAATATGTGTTCTCTCTTGCGGTATATCGGATGGAAACCCGGACGTAAATTCCATAGCCGAATCTGAATGGATGGTATTGCGGTTTGCACTCGGGATACAATGCCACGTACCACTTGAGAGACACACATGTTTCGTTTCATCCAACCTTGTGTTCCAGCATGACTTAGTTTAGTATGTTATTTATTTTTTAAGCATGATTTAGCCGTTAGTACATTGTCTCTTTATGCATGATTTAGTTATTTTCTTTCGCAATAGGAGTTTAATCTACGTTTATGTTTAGGTTGTTACTTATTTCTCATATTTGATAATCCAACATGCCGATGAGATTCTTGTGTGATATCGTATGTTTGCCATTGTGATGTCTTACTTTTAAAGCATGCAAACTTAGACATAGGATTTATCTTTATAAATGGAAACTAGATTTAGGTTATTCTTGGACATGTATGTTGTGTAGACTTAGTTAAATTATTGCACAAATCCGTTCATTACAAGTGGTATAAGTAAGGGACCATTCTGAACCCAACGGTTTGAGGTCTTCCCTTGCGAGGGGTGAGTGCAGCCTTAAATCATTTTCCCGGTTCACACCGGGTGGCGACTCCATTTTTAGTTCTCCGGTTTAGTCCCCCGCGGGCTACTCCGTACTCCCGACCAGGCCGCGAGCCTGGAACAGCGTCACCCATTTCTGTGTCCTACAGCTAGTAAAATAAAAGACATAAAGTAAAATACTGAAAAGTAAATGCGGTAAAGTAAATGCTGAAAAATTACAATAAAATAAAATGCTAGGGTTAAAGGATCCACTTTTACTACTACTATTTTAGATATCTCCCTTAATATAATATATTAACTTGTGATGATTTGACCAACCAGCCATATAGGCGGTTACCTGATTAAGTCAAATTAAGTCTGACCAGCCATTAAGGCAGTAACATTATTTGTCCATAAACCAGCCATATAGGAGGTAAATTACCAACCGACCAACCAGACGGTATCCATGCTTAGTCAGGTTTAAAACCAGTTTATAATTATTTACCAACCGACCAATATAGCGGTATCCTTGTTAAATCAAATTTTAAGTAGTGAAAATATTATAATTATGGGAGATTAATCTAAATAGCAGTAATAAAAGTTTTACCTTTCACCCTAGCAGGGGGAAGTTACCTTATAATAGTTGATTAGTAAAAACTGAAAAAGTAAATTATTATTACAGAAAGTAACTAAAAATTAATTACAAAACTGAAATTTAAGGAAAACTAGATAAAACTCCCTATTTACATCAGAGAATTCAGAGCGGAAGGTACATCTGAAATCAGAAAAATGAGCTGAATTTATAGGCCTCGATAGGGTCTCTATGTCGCGACGCGTAAGTTGTTCTTGCATCGCGACGCGGACACGTGTCACGTGCTGATTGGTTCCGTCGAGATTCTTATCCGATGACGTGGTGATGTGGATGATTAATTCAATAATTGTGCTGACGTGGCACTGATGTGGCGATGATGTGGCAATGACTTGGCGACACATGGCGATAATGATTGTCGGCACCGTAGGATTACGACACGTGGCGCGCTGTGATTGGTTGATGATGACATGGCGATGATGTGGCAATGTTGACTGGTCTTCTGCTGATGTGATGATGACATAGTTGACACGTGGGGTGACATGTGGCGACATATGGCGATGGCGATTGTCGGCACCATAGGATGATGACACGTGGCACGGCGCACGTTAGCAAAGTCAAACTCCTCATATTCTGACATGTGTCCCCGGCGCATGTTAGCATGGAGCGTTGCACGTTAGGCGTCGCGACACGGGTAGCGCGTCGCAACCCACAAAATTACCATTTTGCCCTTTTGTGTCCTTTTTCAATGTTTTGGCTCCAAATCACCTCTAGAATGTCCTCAAACTTTATTTATCTACAAAATAACACAAAACACATCAAAATACTCATAAAACTCAAGAAACTATACAAAATATTAGGTCAAATAAGTGGGAAATAATGATATATTTACCACTTATCACACCCCCAAACCTAACATTTTGCTAGTCCTCGAGCAAAATATAGAATAAAATAATATAAACATCTTTAAAATAAAATTTAACTAAGCCACTTTCGTAGGGATCACTGTTGCATTTAGCGTATGCAACAAGCCTTTAAACCCCTAGGTGTCCCTAGTGGACGAGTTGTAGTCTCGTGAGGGTTTACAGCAATGATACCCACAAACATTTTACAAAAGTAAAAAGATAGTGAAACTAATGCACACAAAACAAAAAGACAAGAGAAAAAAGAATAAAGAAGTTAGTGACTAATCAAATGAAACTTCTACTCCAAGTTACTAGTTGTTTTGTTTCTTTCTAAATTACCGAATAAGCAAATTCTCCGATTATTTTTACCATTCTCCATATACACAATCAACAAAATATTAATCAATTCATTTTTGTCCACAACAGTCATAAGTGCAGTTGAGAAGAGAGTAATATTTTTGTCCTAAAGTTTTATCAGATTTCACACCTTTTTGCAGCAATGGAATAATTTTTCTGATTTTTTTGATTTTTTCTTTCTTTTTGATTTTTTTTATTTATTTATATACAATATCTTTCATCTATAAAACGAGCTTTGGACCGATGGCTCCCAAACCAGTTGGCTTTAGGTCACCAGGTGTTAAGACACCCCTACGGACTTAATTACTCAGACTTCAGATATTTATATATTTTTGCAGCATCTTTCGATCCATGTAGCGAGTGTTGGGCCAGTGACTCCCAAACCAGTTGGCTTTAGGGCACTAGGTGATAAAACACCCTTACAGACCTAATAACTCGGATCTTAGATGTTTTTTTATTTTTTTTTACTCCAATGTTTTTCATAGATGCTTCCTCCAATTAAATTAGAGCACTGAATATTACAAACTTTTCAATTACAGACCATGTCCATATGTTACCATGCACGTTGATAATACCTGTCAACTGAGCATATGAAGATCAATTTTAGTCAATATTTTGGAGAATTTACAAATTAAATAATTCAAAAGGAAATAAACAAAAATTATCTTATTCTGAAAGAGGTTTGAGATACGTCTCAGGAGTGGAAACTCCTTACACAGCTATCTCACACCAATTTCACTCGATTAATCAAATTAAAAACCTATAAACATAAATTTTTTTTTTTTTTTTTGTAAAATTTTTTCATTTTTTTTTGTATTTTTCGAAAAAAATTAGACTAAAAATAAAACAATAAAAACAAGATACAAATTAACTATTCCCTTCCCCCAAACCTAAATGATACATTGTCCCCAATGTCTTAAACAGTAGAAGAAGAGTTTAGAAAATCGTACCTGGTTAGCTGAAATTCTACAGCTAAGTGCAAATTAAAGGTTAAGATCTAGATTAATCAGATGCCTCTTACCACGATCGTTCTCGGACCAATTTATCTTTGAAATGATAGGGTCAATTTGTGGTTCATAGGCTAAGATTTGGTCAATTAGATCCAGAGCAGTTCTGGCAGTAAATAGGAGTTCTTTCATAGGTTTTGTCACGAACCCATTTCTCCGGGCATCATCAAGAAATACACAAAGAAAATCATAAAATCCTTCAATGTTGTACAGTCTAAGAGGTTTCTGGTGTATGTTCAAGTTCGCCCAAGATAACACTGTAAAAATTTCCTTCATTGTGCCCAAGTCACCTGGCAAAGCAATAAAACATCAGCACGATTAATCATTTCTACCAGTCATTCAGACATACCTGGCACAATTAGTTCTTCGCCGTTTGATGATCCAATAAGATTTGCCTCTGCCAAGGGTTTTAGGATGATTCCTAGAACTTGGCTGCCTCCATCATGTACAGCCTTTGAAACGATCCCCATTAATCCAAGATTTCCACCGCCATATACTAAGTGCATATTCATTGCAGCAATGACTCAACTCAATTCATGTATTGCTGCTACGTATTCTAGTTTAATACCAACACTAGTACTGCAAAACACACAAATGTTTTCAACTCGTCTTCTTGAAGTGGCTTCTATGTTTTACTCTGGATGTCTTCAAAAGTGCAATGATGAGTTGAATTTATAACACCTGAAAAGGGTGAGTAAAATAATAGCACTAGTACCTACCAGATGACAATTATTAGTTAAACAGTAAAATAAATCGGGAAAGGTCAAAAAGGTCTGGATCCTGTCGGAGAAAATAAAAGAAAACAACAAAACAAATCACAATTATTAGGAAAAGACAAAGAGATATAATATGTACAAGAAACGTAGCGACTTGATTGACGTCTATGCGTCAGGGACAAGCTTCCCATCCAATTTTCTTATAAATAGGCAAACATGGTCTTTTTGAGTCAGATTCCCGAGACTTAACTGTTGTCTATCCTTTTGGAATTGTGTAAATAACACGCGAATTTCATGATACACATATCCACTAGGATGTGTCTCAAGAGTTTTAGATATGTCATCCAAAGACTCCTTACTCAAGCCATCCCTAATGAAATTAATCTTATTTTCACGGTTATTAGACACCATTCCTAAATAACGACAACGAGTATCACAAAATAGACGAGCACATTTATAACAAACACACATTCTTTTGGCTCTTCTCTTTTTAGCACAGGTGTTTCTTCCTAAACCAGGCAGATGTGAGATAAAAGAATCAGAAAACTCACCTGCCAATCGGACATGTGCTTCAATAATCCAACGAATGTCAGTAGGAATACCTTTGATCATCAGTAGTCTTATCTGTTCCAAGCGAGCTTTGTAGATTTTCATCAAAAAAATTTGAGGGAGAAAAGGAAATTGCTTGTGAAGATTTGCGAGAACTTGTTCCATCCTGAAATGACTTAACCTGTAAAAACTAAACACACCAAATTAAATCACACCAAATCACAATATAAACACAAATTGCATGGGTTGCCTCCCTGATAGCGCTAAGTTTAACGTCGTCAGCTAGACGTGACTACCCGAACGTTATGCTGGATCTGAAAGTGTGACACTTTCTTTTTGTCGCTCAAATGATTCTCCCCAGTAGTGCTTGACACGCTGACTGTTAACCTTGAATGTGTTGTTGGTGTTGGGATCCAGTAGCTCAATAGCTCCATATGGTAAAACCTGAGTGATCAAAAATGAACCTGACCACCTTGATTTTAACTTTCCAAGGAAATGTTTCAACCTCGAGTTGTACAACAACACATGCTGCCTTGGTTCCAACTGTCTATGCACTATTTTTCAATAATGCCATTTCTTGGTCTTTTCTTTGTACAATCTGGCATTCTCATAAGCCTGTAGGTGAAATTCCTCCAATTCATTGAGTTGGTGAAGTCTTTTCTCTCCTGCAGCTTGTGGATCAAGATTCAACTTCTTAAGTGCCCAGTACGCCTTGTGTTCAAGCTCAACTGGCAGATGGCACGCTTTCCCAAACACCATTCGATATAGGGACATACCAATGGGTGTCTTGTAAGCTGTCTGGTAGGCCCAAAATGCATCATCCAGTTTTGTTGACCAATCCCTCCCTGTTGATCCAACAGTTCTTTCCAAGATTCTTTTGATTTCCCTGTTTGAAACTTCAACCTGTCCATTTGACTGTGGATGGTAAGCAGTGGCAACCTTTTGAGTAACTCCGTATTTGGATAAGAGTGCATCAAAATATCTGTTGCAGAAATGTGTGCCACCATCACTGATGATTGCCCTAGGTGTTCCGAATCGAGTGAATATAATTTTTTTAAGGAATTTGATCACCACATTTGAATCATTGGATGGTAGTGCAATTGCTTCAACCCATTTGGAGACGTAGTCTACAGCAACCAGTATGTACATGTTTCCGAATGATGGAACAAAGGGTCCCATGAAATCAATACCCCATACATCGAATATCTCTACTTCCAGAATATTTTGCAATGGTCCTTCATTTCTCCTCGAAATATTCCCCGTTCTCTGGCACCTGTCACATTGAAGAGCAAAAATATAAGCATCTTTAAAAAGAGTGGGCCAGAACAAACCTGATTGAAGAACTTTTACTGTAGTTTTATTCCCGCTGAAGTGTCCGCCATATGGTGATGAATGACAGTGCTGCAAAACACTATTGACCTCCTCATGTGGAACACATCGTCTCAGTAGTTGATCAGCACAGCGCTTAAATAGGTATGGCTCATCCCAGATATAATGCTTGACTTCTTTGAAGAACTTCTTTCGTTGTTGAGTTGTCCATTCCAACGGCCATTTTCCAGAAACTATATAGTTTACATAGTCAGCATACCAAGGGACTTCCTGCTGTTTCATGGCAAACAACTGTTCATCTGGAAAAGTTTCTTTGATTGTCAATTCTTTGCCAGCTGTTTCTCCATTTTCGAGCCTCGATAAATGATCTGCCACTTGGTTTTTTGTCCATTTCCTGTCTCTGATCTCCACGTCAAATTCTTTCAGAAGAAGTATCCAACGGATCAATCTGGGTTTGGCATCTTTCTTCGTGATCAAGTATTTGATTGCTGAATGATCTGTGTAGACCACCACTTTGGGACCCAGCAAATAAGAGCGAAATTTGTCAAAAGCGAACATAACTGTAAGTAATTCCTTTTCAGTGCTCGTATAGTTGAGTTGAGCTTCATTCGGAGTTCTGCTGGAATAATAAATGGTGTGGAAAATCCTTGCTTTGTGTTGTCCCAAAACTGCACATGTAGCAAAATCACTAGCATTGCACATCACCTCAAATGGAAGGGTCTAGTCTGGTGTTACTATGATGGGAGCAGAAATCAGCTTCTGTTTTAAGATTTGAAAAGCTTCTTGGCATTCTTTGGTGAAGTTGAAAGGCACATCATTCTCCAGAAGATTGCACAGAGGTTTAGTAATCTTGGAAAAATCTTTGATAAATCTCCTGTAAAAGCCAGCATGTCCAAGAAAGCTCTGAATCCCTTTGACAGATGTTGGTGGAGGTAGTTTTTC
Source organism: Zanthoxylum bungeanum (assembly GCA_019454045.1). Classification (NCBI taxonomy): domain Eukaryota; kingdom Viridiplantae; phylum Streptophyta; class Magnoliopsida; order Sapindales; family Rutaceae; genus Zanthoxylum; species Zanthoxylum bungeanum. Next base: position 12,325 of record SKCR01037036.1, on the reverse strand, counting down.
AATTGTCTCGATCTTTGTTTTGTCTACCTCGATTCTCTTTTGTGAGATCCGGTGTCCAAGAACGATGTCTTCCTGCACCATGAAGTGGCATTTCTCCCAATTGAGTACCAGGTTTGTATCTTAACACCTTTGTAACACATGTTCCAGATTTTGCAAGCAGTGGTCAAAAGAGTCTCCAAACACATAGAAGTCATCCATGAAAACCTCCATACTCTGCTCCAGCATATCTGAGAAGATAGCCATCATGCAATGCTGAAATGTGGCAGGTGTATTACATAATCCAAATGGCATCATGCGGAAAGCAAAAGTACCATACGGACATGTAAATGTGGTTTTCTCATGGTCTTCTGGGGCGATGGCAATCTGATTGTACCCTGAATATCCATCCGGAAAGCAATAGTACTCATGTCCGCCAGTCTGTCTATCATCTGATTAATGAATGGCAGCGAAAAATGGTCCTTCCTCGTGGCTTTATTCAGCTTCCGGTAGTCCATGCATACTCTCTATCCAGTCACTGTTCTTGTTGGAATTTGCTCGTTCTTTTCATTGGTGACCATAGTAATTCCTCATTTCTTCGGCACACACTGCATAGGACTCACCCAAGTGCTATCTGAGATAGGGTAGATGATACCAGCATCCAACCATTTGATGATTTCTTTCTTCACGACTTCCTTCATGATTGGATTGAGTCTTCGTTGATGCTCTACTGTGGGTTTGTACTCATCCTTTATCATGATTTTATGCATGTAAAATGATGGACTAATGCCTCGAATGTTAGCTATAGTCCAGCCAATGGCTTTCTTGTGTTCTCGTAACACTCTCAACAACTTTTCTTCCTGCTCCAATGTTAGAGAAGAATAAATAATTACAGGTAATTCAGAAGAGTTTCCAAGAAATGCATACCTGAGATGGCTCGGAAGTAACTTCAGCTCCAACTGTGGTGGTTCTTCAATAGAAGGCTTGATTCGATCTTTCTTCGGGAGTTCCAGAATTTCAATTGGTGGTGTTGATTTGAAATAAAATGGCTTGTCAAGATAGTTGATACATTCCAGAATTTCAGCATCTAACTCGCTATCAGTCATGTTGGTGATGCAAGCTTCAAGTTTGTCCGTGGAAACTGTATCAGTATCTTGGATGAGACTATCAACAACATCAATTCTGAAACATTCTTCCTCCTTTTCATCACTCGGGAATTTCATGGCTTTGAAAACATTAAAGTAACTTCTTGGTCCTGCACTTTCATGTTTAGTTCTCCTTTTTGTACATCAATCACAGTTCGACCTGTAGCCAAGAGTGGTCTCCCAAGGATGATCGGCACGACTTTGTCTTCCTTCATGTCTAGGATAATGAAATCTGCTGGGAGAATGAGTTTGTGAAATTTGACCAGCACATCTTCAACAACTCCTCTTGGAAATGCGAGCGTTCGATCAGCAAGTTGCAGTGAGACTGAGGTGGGCATTGCTTCTCCAATTTGCAGTTCCTATAAATAGAAAAAGGCATCAAATTAACACTTGCACCCAAATCACATAAAGCCTTACCGATATAATGTTCTCCAATGGTGCATGGGACAGTAAAACTGCCAGGATCTTTCAACTTCGGGGGAAGTTTCCTCTGAATGATGGCACTGTATTCTTCCATCAATGCAACTGTCTCGTAATCTCCCAATCTCTATTTTCGTGAAAGAATATATTTCATGAATTTTACATAGTTGGGCATTTCTTCCAAGGCTTCTGCAAATGGGATGTTAGTATGCAGTTTTTTGAAAACCTCAAAGAAACGAGCAAACTGTTTGTCCAGTTTGTTTTTTTGAAGACGCTGAGGAAAAGGTAGAGGTGGAGTGATTTGATCTTTTCTTTTTCCTTTGCTTCTTTTTCCTCCATCTGTTGCTCTGCTTCTTTTGGAACTTCTTCGATGGTTGCCTTGATTCCAACATCTTTGTTGATTTCAGTACCGCTTTTCAAGGTTATGGCTTGACATTGCTCCTTTCCTCGGTTCCTTGGATTTAGCTCTGTGTTGCTAGGAAGATTCCCTGGCGGTCTGTAACTCTGAGCATTGGCCAGTTGTCCAATTTGATTCTCCAGTGCTTTGATGGAAGCTGATTGACTTTGAAAGATAGCATCATATGATGCTTGTTGCTTTTTGAACATCTCTGCAATCCATTCTTTCATTTCTGGTTCTTTTTCAAACTCATGGCTTTTGTTCTATTGCTGGAATCCAGGTGGTGGATAGTTCTTTTGCCCTGAATTGTTGCTCCATGAAAAATTAGGATGATTCCTCCACCCTGGGTTATAGGTGTTGGAATATGGATTGTTCCTCTGTTTGTTGAAATTGTTGACAAAATTCACCGTCTCTTCAAGTTGGTTTGGTTCTGGTGTTCCTCCATATGGTGAACTTGTGGATCAATGTTATTTTGTGTGCTGAGAGTCTCCATGAATTTGCATATCTGATCCAGCTTGGTATTGACTGCTGTATTTGCTCCAACTTCATAAATTCCTGCAATTCTTTGAATCATGCTCCATTCTGTTGGCCACAAAGAATTATTGTTGGCTATTTCTTCGATTAGGTCTCAGGCTTGATCTTCTCCTTTTGCCATCAAAGCTCCTCCAGCAGCAGCATCAATTGTGGTTCTCATCAGTCCAGAAAGTCCATTATAGAATGTTTGGACTTGAAGCCATTTTGGAATTTCATGGTGAGGATATTTCCGGAGCAAATCTTTATACCTTTCCCAAGCTTCGTAAAGAGTCTCTGAGTCAAGTTGTACAAAGGATGTGATGTCATTCCTCAGTTTTGCTATTCTGGCTGGTGGAAAGTACTTTGCAAGGAATTTGGTGGCTAGATGTTCCAAGTTGTGATGGAACCAGCTGGTAATGAGTGTAGTCAAGCCTTTGCTCTGTCTTTCAAGAATATGGAAAAACACGTAGTCTCATTGCTTCTTCTGATGCTCGGTTGTAATTGAAAGTGTTGCAAACTTCCAAGAAGTTGCTGATGTGGGCATTAGGATCTTCAGTTGCATTCCCCCCAAACTGAACTGACTGTTGAATCATCTGGATGCATGTTTTGATGTCACTCGCATTTGCTGGTAAGGGAGGAAGTACAATACAAGAAATGAGTCTGTCAACCACCGGAATAATTCTGTCTCGAATGGGAATTGGTGGTGAAACCTCCAAAGGTTCAGGTTCCATGTTAATGATTGCTTCTTGCCCTTCTCGCATTTCCCTTATCAACTGTCTGATGGTTCTTTCAATCTCAGGGTCAAGCGGTCGGATTTCAAAGCTTCTGGTTCGTCTCATGTAGTGTCTGAGAACCTGAAAGACAAGAAAACAAAAAAACAATAAGTAAAAAGAAATTAGATACAAGTAAAGGTATCTAACCTCAAAACTAATAGTGAAAGATAAATAAGTAGTCCCCGACGACGGCGCCAAAAACTTGACCGGTGGTTTCACACGCGTATAACTCAAGCGCACGTATCGTTCAAGTAGTATAAGAAGTATCGATCCCACGAGAACTTAATACCTATACTATTAATTTTATGAGGCCAAATGATTACAAGTATCTAACAAATTGATTGTTTGATTGGAATGGTGACTTTAAAATGAAAATAAGTAAATAAAAAGACGTGAAAGTAGATAAAAGAAAATTCAAATTTATAAAAATTATACAGGGTTGTGAATCCTTCGAATATTATTTAAAGGTTAAGTGGTTATCTTACAGTTGGGTGATATATTGGTTATTATTAACCTGGAACACGAAATTATGTAAAAGTCTCTTCCGATGATCAATTACAAATACCCAGTGTAACCCAATTAATCATATTCATATGTTAATTAAGTTATCTGAACTCATTAAGATTAAGTTCTAATTATGGCTATCCCCGTCCGACTGGTATATTCCTATCTTGTAAGGAAATCTATTAAAGGGTTATCAATCCTTAAAGAAGATCGTGGGCTACTGAGTCTAGGGTCTTAAACCTAAAATCCATTTTCCAAGTTCATTTTAAGTTTACCATATCAATCTTATTAATGGCCAGTTAACAGAAAGCATTAAGACTAAGGCTCAATAAATAAACCTTTATATTACCCAAACCATAATCTAACCCCCTATAAACCGGTGATATTGGAATTCATCACAACCCTAGATAACTAAATTAGTTACGACACATAACTAGGGTAAATGCGGTAAAGTAAATGCTGAAAAATTACAATAAAATAAAATGCTAGGGTTAAAGGATCCACTTTTACTACTACTATTTTAGATATCTCCCTTAATATAATATATTAACTTGTGATGATTTTACCAACCAGCCATATAGGCGGTAACCTGATTAAGTCAAATTAAGTCCGACCAGCCATTAAGGCGGTAACATTATTTGTCCATAACCCAGCCATATAGGCGGTAAATTACCAACCAACCGACCACCCAGGCGGTATCCATGCTTAGTCAGGTTTTAAAACCAGTTTATAATTGTTTACCAACAACCGACCAATATAGTGATATCCTTGTTAAGTCAATTTTAAGTAGTGAATATATTATAATTAAGGGAGATTAATCTAAATAACAGTAATAAAAGTTTTACCTTTCACCCTAGCAGGGGGAAGTTACCTCCCCATAGTTGATTAGTAAAAACTAAAAAAGTAAAGTAAGTAAATTATTATTACAGAAAGTAACTAAAAATTAATTACAAAACTGAAATTTAAGGAAAACTAGATAAAACTCCATATTTACATCAGAGAATTCAGAGAGGAAGGTACATCTGAAATCAGAAAAATGAGTTGAATTTATAGGACTCGATAGGGTCTCCGCGTCGCGATGCGCAAGTTGTTATTGCGTCGCGACGCGGACACGTGTCACGCGCTGATTGGTTCCGCCGAGATTCTTATCCGATGACGTGGCGATGTGGATGATTAATTCAATAATTATGCTGACGTGGCGCTGATGTGGCAATGACATGGCGACACGTGGCGATAGTGATTGTCGGCACCGTAGGATTGCGACACGTGGCGCGCTGTGATTGTTGATGATGACGTGGCGATGATGTGGCAATGTTGACTGGTCTTCTGCTGACGTGGCTGACATGTGGGGTGACACGTGGCGACGGCAATTGTCGGCACCATAGGATAATGACACGTGGCACGACTCACGTTAGCAAAGTCAAACTTCTCATATTTTGACACGTGTCCCCGGCGTATGTTAGCATGGAGCGGCGCATGTTAGACGTCGCGACACGGGCAGCGCTTCGCGACGCGCCAAATTACCATTTTACCCTTTTGTGTCCTTTTTCAATGTTTTGGCTCCAAATCACCTCCAGAATGTCCTGAAACTTTATTTATCTACAAAATAACACAAAACACATCAAAATATTCACAAAACTCAATAAACTATACAAAATATTAGGTCAAATGAGTGGAAAATAGTGATATAATTACAACTTATCAGCGTGCCGAGGTGAATGATGCTTGGTCGCCTCTTCCACTTTCCTCAATCGAGTCGGGTCGGTAAGTATGACCCACCTCGGGTCAGCCTCCATTAATTCTCAAATGATTCCTAATATAGTATTTCTTCAAGTCAGGTCGGTATTCCTACCTTCATCGACCGGTATTGCCTTCGGTAAGACTGTTGTACAATGGGCTCGGGTCTCTCATCTGACCAGCCTCTTTGGGCCCTATTCATTCTCCTGTTTTACAATCCCCAGCTTACCCTTCCTCGGGATTATAACTTACTCGGGGTGAAAAACCGCCATCAACAAAATTTATAAATTTAAAAAAAAAATAAAAATAAAAATAAAAAACTAATTTTAGATATATTTTAATTTTATAATTTAATAATAAAAAATTATTGTAGAAATTAAGTGACACGTATCAAATTAATATGTTTCTTAATTTAATTGGAGATTACATTTTTTATTTTATTATATGTTTCTAATTTTATATTTTAATAATAAAACTGATTCTAGAGATATAGATGGCCCAATTGCTTCAAGTGCAGAGACACGAATGACCTGTGCACCGCATTTAGCAAAAGGAATGCCAGTATTATTTTGCATTTATGATGAATGCCCGATTATTCAAGCCTGTTTGCACATTATTGCGGAAACTACTCACTCTTCACAGAACAATAAAAAGATGTCATTAACATACACTCATTTTGTATATTAAGTTTCTTATTTAAAAAAAAAATAAATAAATAAAAAAGTAAAGTAACTGAATACAAGCTATAATAAGCTATATTGGGTCAGTTGAGAGGGGGAAAAAATAGAAATATGCTATAATATCCTATAAAGCTATACATAAGAGTAGGACTTAGGTATTTGACAATCAAGTTGGCAAAGACCAAAGTTTAATCACTCTGAATCAGCAAGGAAAGCTTCCAGTCATTAGAATGTGGTCTAGAGTCCTTCTGAGGCCATATTTTTTCACTGCCTTATTACCTTCCCTGAATCCATCTCCATAGGATGGTGATGTATCTGACTCGATCAGGTGTTTAAGAAATTTACCAAAGTCCTTCTCAAAGTCAGAATGTTTACCCTTCTTAGATGACACAGGCGAGGAGGAGGAAGATGAAGCAACATCACTTCCCAACCCAGCATAAATATCAGATTCCAACCACGTATGAGCCAAAACCTGGCATATACCTTCTTCCACTATTGACCCCAAATTGGGATAACCTGTCAAATACTCCCATTAGAAATTCCTAGCCACAATGAAAAGTATATTAACTTGAAACAAACAAAAAAAAAAAAAAAAAAACCTTTCAGACGAAGCCATGCGTGCATCATCTCATGAGCCAAGATTGACCCCGTCAACAACCTGTGTGACAAAAGTCTCAGGTTATAAACATTGGAATTCTTGAGCAGGTATTATCAGTTATTACTCCAAATAGGTATAGAAACAGACAATACCTGGGTAGGCCATACAGAATGAGAATTGCTGTCACTTCACATCGACGAATTAGCCTATAAGGCTCTGTTATAGTGTCTATCAGATGGTAGCCTGCCCCAATTCTCGGCCTCCTTCGAACCTGATAATTTGTAAAAAAAATAATATAGAGTTCCAATTCATTTAACAAATATATTTATTTATATGACTTGGGGATATAAAAGTAAAAAGTTTATTTCTTACATTGGTAACAGTCTGCTCTTCTGACAAACACAGCCCTCTGGTCTCAGGTAAGTGGTGATGACCCTAAACAAATTTAATTAAAAAACAGTTTAAAAAAAAAAAAAGAGCAAGAAGAGAATGCACATTCCTCATACATTTTTCTATGCATTAGCCTTACATTCTTTTCTCCCTCCATGGCCTCATTTAATGCTGGTCTCTCAACCAAGAGCAAAGGAACTTGCTGTTCCACTTTCATATCTAAACCTTCATAAAATTCTTGTATTTCAAGGTAAAGGGGTTGGCATTCATGTGTATCCATGATTGCAGAGTCTAGACACTCCAGGCACAGCTTCCGACCATCATCAAGTGATAGATATTTTGATGTATCTCTTTGCTGCACAGATTCAATTAAAGGCTTTCATGAGCTATCGCACTATTTAACAAAGTATCCATAGATTTATCCTGTCACAGTATAACATACAGTGTTCCTACATGCGGGAGTAGGTTTTTCTATAACTTTGTAGAAGGAATGATATTTTTCATTCAAAACTGACCTCCATTCTTTCACAACTGCAACAACGAGGAGTCCCATCACTCTCATGTGAGGGACAGTACTTTTGAAGCCAGAATGGATGTGCCTTATACTCAGTAAGGCCAGCTGAATTTGTAGGGATCTGTAAAAGCAGAACAGATGAGAGGATTTTCAGGGAAATGAAAGTATAACAGGATTTTTAGGTCCTTTATAAATAAATAACATTATCTGAGATTGCAGACAAGAAGAGATGTGCATAATAAAACCTTGGAATTGTGCACATCAGAAGAATCACATACATACCAGGACACATATATGCCCTCATAATGAATCATCCAAAGTCAAATGACCTTACAAGGTTACCATACACCAAAAAGCAATCACCAACAAATGCACCTTGTTTTGATTTTTTAGAATGAACTTACTAAACTTTCTGACACATACTGGAGAAAGTCAATTTTGAGCAATTTACTGTGATGCAAAGTTGCTAATAGCCGCTTAAATTATGGTTTCAAAATTTCTTAAAATCTATCTTTCAGGATCAAAGAACTAACTTTAGCTTGAATAGGAAAGGGAAAAAGCAAGTTAGCATTGCACTGACAAAAGAAAATTAACACTTACAAAATTGTGGCAGACGTAGCATTTTGGGTGATGCTTCTCCTTATAGCAGTATTTGTGGTAAGGACGATCTCTAGGCAATGAAAACTATCACAGAAAGGAAATATGAAAATTTGGCCGAATGCAACATTCACTTGATACTTGCAAACCCACCAATACTAAGCAAAATTTTACAAGAACTTGAGAACATGTTAACTAACTCGAAACACCACCAAAGAAGAGGAAAAAGAAAAAGAAAAAAGAAGTACCTCAACATCTGTAATTGGTAGATTGCAAGCATGGCAACAGAAACATTCAGGATGCCAAATAGCCCCCATGTGACTCAAATACTGCCCATGACCAATCTTGGTATTGCAACCAGCACAGATCCTATGAGCAATATGTTTTTAACAAGCAGGTCAAGATTTGTAAAGTATCTTAGAAGTAAAAATAATTTCAGATAAAATTTAAGATAAATAATTTTCAAAATAGAATGGCAAATGCCAGTTATCTATTCAAGTTTATGATATTACATAAGGATATAGTCTTTTCCCAGTTGTCATAACTCATAAACTGTATTAACCAAGGAAAAAAATTTCTGAGGCTCGCTGTCCTTGAAATAAAAATGCTCAAACTGAATATGTGTTTCTGTTTATCATATGCCCGTTTGACAGAGTTAGATGTTCTTTCAATATGAGGCACACAATCCAACCAAGCATCTATACGATGATACAGATTTAATTAGTGAATATCCCCAAAGACGATATTAACGGAGATGTGTACCTCTTCATTTTTGGGTTGCTTTTGATATAAAGCTCAACCAAGGAATGTGCTAAAGTGGACTGGCACAAAACTTGCATTGATGTCAAGTTGCATCAATCCTCGTCAAATTTATTCCTCCTCTACATGACCAATCATGACAACATGAAATTATATCACATTATGACTAATTTCTTAATTTCCTAACGCCCACTTTGCAGAGAAGTCAAAAAAAAATAAGATTAGAAGTTGGATTTTTTTACTGCAATTCCAACCTCAAAAGGTTTGATATTCCAATTCTTTTAAGCTCGATCTTTCACAAAAGCCTCCCACTACTTAAGCTTTAAGGTATGATCATCAAACTACTAGAAAATATACGAGAAAATAGTCGAACCAAAATTTGTATCTTTTTGGATTTAAATTGTTAACGCTATGGAGTATCTTAAAAATATTGAATACATAGACGGAAATGACTTTGTACTTGGAGTCAGGTGACTGTTACCTAGTAAAGTGAATTTATTAGCCTACAAGAAGGTAAATACAGCAAAATTAATAAATATGTCAATAGCATCTATGCTTAAGGTGTTTTGTAGCATAAAATTTAGTTGATGCACTAGCCTAACCCTAAATCATTTTAAAACATATTTCACTTGAAGCTAAAATCAAAGCAATTGTTATACACTGTAGTTAGATAACTGAAATACAGATTGTAGATGGCGACATTTACCTATAACCAGATGGAAAGAAGACCGGGAAAGGTTGAAATATATTTGTATTATCATATCGAGGAGGAGCCTCCACTCTCAAACTTTCTAGGATAGCCTTGGCAAGTTGTTCATCTTCCTCTAGTTTAGCTCTAGCTCTCCGTTCATCTTCCAATTGTTGAGCTTTAGTTTGTCGTTCATCATGCTCTTGTTGAGCCATAGCACGTCTTTCATCTTCATCGTGTTCATCTTCGTTTGAGTCATCAGATTTAATACATTGTACACTTTGAGTCAGATTCACTTTCTAATACATAAAACGATAGTGAGACTAAGTGGAATGGAAATATGCAATTTGAAAAGTCTGAATCAAATTGAAATTAATGCTTAAGTCGATGTTATGCGTAATGCATGTTCAATTACAAATAACGTTACAGCAAGTCCATTCTCTTTTACAGTTAAGCCAACGACATCAAATTCTTCCTCGTCGCCCACTTCACAATATTTTTACCATGATTCTGAAAAACGCTAGGTGTACGATGGGGGAGCGCTAGCGCCTCGACTGACTGGGTAGCTGGCACTAGACGGTTATATTTTTTATTCAAAATTTTTTAATTAGGTTCAAAAATTTGGGTCCAATTAGATTTAGAGATAGGATTTGGTAAATCAAGGTCAATTTGGGTTAGTTGATGGCAATTTGATATTAATTAGGGTTAGCGTTTAGCAAATTGAGATCAATTAGGTTTATGGTTTGGAAATTTGGGATCAATTAGAGTTAGTGTTTTATAGTTTCCAGCATCCATCGATAGTGGCTACCAGTGCATGAGCTAAACATGCCACCTCCGGCAGCCGCAAATCGAAACACACACAAGTTGTTCCTTATCAGAAATGATCGACCACTCCATTTCTTGTGGTCCTGCGCCGTTACAAATTACCATTTTCCCTACATCTAGACTTTTATGTCGACATCAAGCTAGGTCACCTTTTTTGCAAAATCATGGCGGTCAAGCGCACCTAGCGCCTAGGAAGTGTATAGGCGGCATCCTAGACAGCCTTGACAACCGAAAATTTTCAATAGATTCAGAAAAAAGAACACTAGATGCATTGTTTATTCAGAAATTTGAAATAAAATTTGAGACGAACAATAGTCTGAAAAGAGAGGCTTTTTTAAAAAAAATAAATAAAAATCTTCCTCTACTCAACTCAAACTCAAATAAAAAAGAACATCATAATGAAGATTTAATTCAAAACTCAGCCAGATGTTTCTAGAGTCAAAAGCACAAGTTCATAATTTAGACAGTTAATTAGGCAGAGAATAAAAATCCAGAACAAGGACAGAAGCGTAAATTATGTTCTTTCCGATAACTTATGGAGCAAAATCTGATCAATGGGGATGAAGAGAATTTATGATAAATGTTGAAGATTTAACAAAAAATACAATCAATTATCAGGACACATAGGAAGCAGTACTAACAGCATTCTATTACTTTTCATTATGTATCCTTTTGATATGTCATCTTGAAGTACATTACACACTGAACAATCAGTCATGATTGATAAGCGTCAACCTCCCAGTTCTCAATAACAAAAAATACAAAATGATAAGTGCTTACAGGTAGGGAACCTTACCAATCACTTTTTTGCTTTTCTGGTCTATTTCAGAAAGGGAGAGTGCAACAGCATGATCAATTTCTTCACACACTGAACAATCAGTCATGATTGATAAGCATCAACTTCTTCGTTCTCAATCACAAAAAATACAAAATGACAAGTGCTTACAGGTAGGGAACCTTACCAATCGCCTTTTTGCCTTTCTGGCCTATTTCAGAAAGGGAGAGTGCAATAGCATGATCAATTTCTTCACACACTGAAAAATCAATCATGATCGCTAAGCGTCAAGTTCCCAGTTTTCAATCACAAAAAATACAAAATGATAAGTGCTTACAGGTAGGGAACCTTACCAATCGCCTTTTTGCCTTTCTGGTCTATTTCAGAAAGGGAGAGTGCAACAGCATGATCAATCTCTTCACACACTGAACAATCAGTCATGATTGATAAGCATCAACTTCCCAGTTCTCAATCACAAAAAAAAATACAAAATGATAAGTGCTTACAAGTAGGGAACCTTACCAATCACTTCTTTGCCTTGCTGGTCTATTTCAGAAGGGAGAGTGCAATAGCATGATCAATTTCTTCACACACTGAAAAATCAATCATGATCGCTAAGCGTCAAGTTCCCAGTTTTCAATCACAAAAAATACAAAATGATAAGTGCTTACAGGTAGGGAACCTTACCAATCGCCTTTTTGCCTTTCTGGTCTATTTCAGAAAGGGAGAGTGCAACAGCATGATCAATCTCTTCACACACTGAACAATCAGTCATGATTGATAAGCATCAACTTCCCAGTTCTCAATCACAAAAAAAAATACAAAATGATAAGTGCTTACAAGTAGGGAACCTTACCAATCACTTCTTTGCCTTGCTGGTCTATTTCAGAAAGGGAGAGTGCAACAGCATGATCAATTTCTTCTTTGTCAAAACCTGATGAGTCATCATCCTGCATCCAAGTTTTTCCAGATAGAGTTTAGTGCAGCAAAAGCTTGGTAGAAAAATGCCTGAATATAGTGTATGCACGAGTATT